>JAHDVE020004705.1:0-73356 GCA_022606495.2 Halesus radiatus | reverse complement strand
AAAAAATTTCCTTCTCACATTAAACCCGCGTTCTATACTGATAACAATTTAGGTAAATTACTAAAAAATACTAAAGATAGAGAACATAAATTAAGCCACTCAGGTATTTACCAACTATGTTGTAATGATTGTCCATCGTTCTACATAGGTAAAACAACTAGAAATATAAATATTAGAGTCACAGAACATTTTAGATGCTTAAATAATAATAACTTCTCAGAATTTGCCAATCATCTAATTTCCAAAGATCACACTTTTAACAAGGACACAGGGGTTACAATTCTTCACCGTAACAATAAAAGCAAAAATTGGATAACTTAGAAGCACTCGAAATTAGAAAATCCCTTAATAATAATGCTAGTATTTTAAATAACCAAATTAACTTATCTTTTAGTCCCATTATGAATATTTTCCCAATACATCGCTCTGTTCTTCCCGGAAATCCTACAATTACCCCTACCCATTTGCTTACCCCCCACTCCAACACCTAAAAAAAAAATTTATATGTCTTGTCAATATTTTATATCATAAGTTAGTTTTAATATTCTCCTGATAAAGGAAGGGTGCTTCCGAAACCGGTAGAGTTTTGATAAAATAAAAGTGGTCTACAACAAATTTATGTGGTTTTTATTGTAAATTATGGCGAGCCACAAAGTTAATGCTTTTTACAAATATGTAATATCGGCGAGTACGGCCAACAAATCAAAATTATATAAAAACTTTTCTATTAAATATAGAATGTTGAGTTTAGATATATATTTCTACCAGCGGTGTATAAAGAGTAAAGTGTTCCCAAATTATATTACTGGTAAATTCAATAAAATGTGCGTTTCTTCGAATAGTTCTGCATACAGGGCTAAAGTTGCTTGGTTAAAAGAAGATTTGATAAACGCATTTAAACAAAGAAACGAGTGTAAACTTAAAATCATGCTTCTTCACACTGAACTAGTGCATGAACTACATCCAATTGAGTGGACTTTATTCGATGATAAAGTCAGAATGTATACTTCGGAAAAGGCGTTCAAAAAACAAGGGAAATTAAATAAAAAACTGCAAAATTTGTGTAAAATTAATATCAATAATAAGTGTCCAGATAAACCGGAACATACATTCTTCGATCGTGTGCAGAATCTCTCTTCCCACGTGTTTCTCCCAGAAGAGATGAATCTATTATCTAAAGGACTAAAATATAATTTAAATTACAGTAAAAATAACATACAAAGTGCTATTGAAATTGTGGCAGTGGACATTGAAACGGCTTTATCTTACCAACCTAAAACATCCCTGTACAAGAGTGCCGAAGCCATTAAAAATCAAATAGAAAAAAATAAAATTAAAAAAGTCGTTCATCCAGAGATTCTGTGTACGAATAACATTCGCAAAACATTGGCTGAAGAAAATTTAGTGCTTACTAGGGCGGACAAAGGAAACACAGTGATTATAATGAATAGAATGGACTACCAGTGTAAAATGGAAGACTTTGTAAAAAGTGATGATTTCGTTACTTTAACGAAAGGCCCCACTAATAAATTTCAAACAGATGTTAAAAATGCAATAAAAGCTTGTAAATCTCGAATCTTCAAAGATGATTATCCTAACCAAAATAAATTTGTACAGTCTAATCCTAAAATTCCTAAGTTATACGGGTTTTTGAAAATACATAAAAGCAATAAACCCATCAGACCCGTAGTATCATGTTGTGCTTCCCCGAATTTCATAATAGCTTCTCACATAACGAATGTCTTTAATAATATTAATGTGTTTTCCCCTAAGTATACGATCAAGAACTCCTTTGAACTGATAAGTGCAGTTAAGGACTTAGTTATTCCCAATAATGCCAAACTTATTTCCTTTGATGTAATTAATTTGTTCCCAAATGTCCCAACTACTGATTGCAAAGAAATAATTGTAGATATCCTAAACTCCTCTAATTTAAATATTGATATGATTAATGACCTGTCCCGCCTATTCAATATGTGCATAAACCAAAATTATTTCCAATACAACAACTGTATCTACCAACAGAATCAAGGGCTTCCGATGGGCGCGCCGACGAGTCCACTGTTAGCAGATATTTTTATGAATAACTTAGAAAATAAGATTTTTAATTGTAATTCATCACTTTTGAACAATGTTCTTACATGGAAAAGATACGTAGACGATATCTTCTGTATCTGGACAGGGACAGATCGGCAACTGACTAAATTCCTTCTTCTAATAAATTCATTCCACAAAAGCATCCAATTCACTTTAGAGATAGGCAGTAATGCATCGATTAATTTTTTAGATTTAACACTAACTTCAATAAATAACAGAATTGAATTCAACATTTTTCGTAAACCTACGTACACAGATATAACAATCCATAACATGTCAAACCATCCGGTCACACATAAACATTCTGCTTATCATTCAATGGTGCACCGGCTAGTAAAAATCCCACTATCATCTATTAATTTCACGATTGAACTTACAAAAATTAAACAAATTGCTCTAAATAATGGTTATTCTACAAATTTAATTGATAAAATCCTCAATAAGAAACTTAAACTAATTTCAACAAATACATTTTTATTTAATACACCTGAAAATAATAATAAAATAATAAATCCCGTTCAATGGCGCAGAATCTTATATATATCCAACTTTTCCTCACTTAGCACAAAAAATTTCCTTCTCACATTAAACCCGCGTTCTATACTGATAACAATTTAGGTAAATTACTAAAAAATACTAAAGATAGAGAACATAAATTAAGCCACTCAGGTATTTACCAACTATGTTGTAATGATTGTCCATCGTTCTACATAGGTAAAACAACTAGAAATATAAATATTAGAGTCACAGAACATTTAAGATGCTTAAATAACAATAACTTCTCAGAATTTGCCAATCATCTAATTTCCAAAGATCACACTTTTAACAAGGACACAGGGGTTACAATTCTTCACCGTAACAATAAAAGCAAAAAATTGGATAACTTAGAAGCACTCGAAATTAGAAAATCCCTTAATAATAATGCTAGTATTTTAAATAACCAAATTAACTTATCTTTTAGTCCCATTCTGAATATTTTCCCAATAAATCGCTCTGTTCTTCCCGGAAATCCTACAATTACCCCTACCCATTTGCTTACCCCCCACTCCAACACCTAAAATTTATATGTCTTGTCAATATTCTATATCATAAGTTAGTTTTAATATTCTCCTGATGAAGGAAGGGTGCTTCCGAAACCGGTAGAGTTTTGATAAAATAAAAGTGGTCTACAACAAATTTATGTGTTTTTTATTGTACTTATCTATGACGTCATGAAAAATAGTATCCTTATTAAAAATACTTTAAGTCGCTTCATTTTTTTATGGTCGAGGGGTAAGGCTCTCGACTACAAATCCGATGGTCGCGGATTTAAATCCCGGCGTGCGCAAGTAAATTTAATTTAATTATTTTTTGCTGTTTCAAAATGAATTAATTTAAAAATAATATATAGTATATTTGCGCACTTTCCAGAGTGGAAGATGCTCTCAGTATCGCCCTGGTGAAAGACCACCATTCAGAATTGAAACTTTGCTTGAAATGGCTTTTAGCCGTGTTTGGTGACCAGATCTGAATAGCCAGGTATTTCCCCTACTTCCTCTTCCCCTTCTCCTTCCCATCCCCAATACCTTCAGCCTCACAATATTCCCCAATTGGGGATGCCATAGTCTCACTGGCTCCAAATGGTTAGGAGCAGTTGGGACTCTTGTGCGGTATTCATTTATATATATTTTTTTAAATTTCTTTTATATAATATTTATTATATTTTTAACGTTATTATTAGAAATTTTATAACGTTCTTCATATTTCATTTCTTTTCTTCTCTTTCTATGTTATATTATGCTTTATGTTCTATTTCCCTTATTCCTTTTTATTATTTTGGATGCGCTGGTTCATACATTTTCGTTATAACAACTTAAATCATTATAATTGATTTCCTTAAATATGCAGGGGTAAAATAGGAAGGGTTATATGGGATCCAACGACTTACCACTGATTCTTATTTCTCCACACTTCTTTGGCTGTCGATGCACTTGAGCACATAAATAATGAATAATAGTTCAACATAAAAAACACGGACGATATTCATCTACTGCGGATCACACAATACAAATACCACGGTGATGGCGAACACAATATTAATGTTGCAGCGGGTTGCGAGTGCGAATTAATGTGTAGTGAACGAAATCACAGCGGACAATGATGCGGGTAAAGTCGATGCACTAGGTATGGATTACAATTAGGTAGGTTTGTAAAGATGCATACTATTCTGAAAATCAACTATAAGGCTATTCGAGTTGAACCGTAACTGGCGCAATCATACTCAGGATCTCTACCGAGTGATAACTAATCCAAAAACAATGCATCCTGTGAACATTTAAACTGGATTCTGTAATTCTTACGCACTTCCTAATGTTAATTTTACAAGTACTCGTATAATAATGTTAATAATCTGTAAATGTTCCAAACAATAAATAAATAAAAAAAATAAAGTAACGTGATGCATGTAGGAACAATTTTGCATAGAATATTTACCTTATAGCATAACGGTACAATTTTATAAGGGAGAATGTGTGTGTATTGTTATCAGTTTGCTTGATTTTTGGAGTCCATCAGGATTTAGGATTATAAAAACAAACTTATTTAAAAAATCCTACTGTCTATAAATTTTAATTTCTCTTCAATTTATTATAAGAAGTCATTTCCTCAAGCCTCTGGTAGTTGTTTGGTTTCGGTTTCCTCTGTATATATATATTTTTTAATTTTTTTATGTGAAGTCCGTTATTGCTGAACATAACCCGACTCCTGTCTTAAAATGTTACTATTTTTGTAGTAATATTGTGAATGTGTTATTTTTGTATAGCCATACGTATACTGTATAATATTTTGTAATTTTTTTTATGAATATGCACCTAAGGTGTACTGTAGGAGTAGTATTAAGAATAAGCAGGAATGTATGTAATATGTTAAGAATGTATAAATAGAATGTAAAAATAGCACTGTAGGATAGCATTGAATGGAGTTATTTAATCATTTTAAAGTTTATTTATAGTAAAGCGCACTTGAAGTGAAACAACACAAAACTGCGCTATATAAATGCTTTGTTAGTATTATTTATTATTATTATTATTTTAGAATTTTCTTTTACAACGTACAGACAGGACTCTTGTGAAAATATATTAAAAATATGCTCTTGCTGAATGGGTTATTCCTGTATCTGTCTTTAATGTATACACTGTACTTAAACTGTTACTCTCAAAGGTTGTGATTCAGTGAAGCGTGGTCCGGCCAACAGCCAATGGCCTATAGCCAGTAGCCAGTAGACAGTAGCCAGTAGCCAGTAGCCCGATTACCCTCGATCATTGGGTTCAAAGGCGGCTCCAACAGAAAAGTATCTTCCGGATTAGCTCAAACAATGGGATATAGAGCTAACACGATACCCAATACGGAATACTTTGTTAAAAATATCAAGTTGATCACTCATACGTCGCATTCCCGCAACTGTACTGAAGTAAGTAAAACAACGGATGTTTAAGGTACTATGTTTCCTAGTATACTTTTGAATTAACTATAAAAACACTAACTTTTTCATAATCTTTTTTTTATCGTGAATTTCGATACCTGTTTACATAATAATAAATTACAAGGCTGATAAGACAATTCAGGATGTTTTTCATAGTACTACTCACTAAGGGGTCCTGTGATGAGGCGTACAAGGTTTTATTTAAGAACGGATTGTTTTAAGCACCTACGATGTTCTTTTAAAAATGCTGGACAACTCCTCTTCTTTGATTTCTTTGAGCCAGGTTTCGAATCAAATTTTTATTACTGGTGGAAGTGTACTATAGAGTTAAGCAGGGAGATATTTATAGATCCATTGATCAAAAGCAGTTTACAACACTCTGATTTGTGATAAGTAATAAAGGGACAACATCAAGTATTAAAAAAATAGTGAAACATTATAGTAAAATTTCGACTGCCTGTTTTTTACAAAATATTGTTCCAGACACAGGTTAGAGAAGCAACTCCAGAGGCTGTGCGAGGAGAAGCTGAACATACTATGGATGGATGCCGTTGACGTAGTACAAGACAGGGACGGTATAAGGCGCATTGGACCCTTGTTTTCTGAATATTTTATTAAATAATCTTAGTTTCTTTACGATAAAATACAATGTTAAAATCCAGATAGCCGGGTCAGCAAAGCATGCTTTCCTTAAGCGCCAAATCTATACAACTTGTGTCGGGGAAAACTGTTTGCTGATGAAAAAAAATGCACAGTGAGGTCAAATAATTTAAAAAATGGAACAATAACACTTTGAAAAGGGGCTAACCTTCTGAAGGGGAATTTCTCGCTTCTGCATAGAACATAAAATATTTCAGGGAAAGGTTAAAGTCACTCATACATACCATATATGTCAAACCATTTTTCAATGCTGAAATCCGGGTGAGGGGTCAGGCCCTCAACTATATATCCGTTCAAATAAACTTAAGTAAACTTATTTAAATAAATTGTGTTATCTCACATTCAATTCAAATAAAATAATACATAGACCTACAAAACGAAGGTGTATAGATTGTAATGAATCTTCATATTAGCTCTCTTATCTGCTATCAAAAATGTCATCCTATATTTGATAATTCACCATTTTCATATTATACATACCGTTTCAAAATCTTGTAAAGTACCTTGCTATGTGTACATGTTGTTAATCTATCCGCTAACAACAAAGGTAATTTAGAGTGGAAGATACTCTCAGTATTGCTCTGGCGAATAACTACCATTCAGAATCGAAACGTTACTTGAAATGATTTGTTTGATTGCCAGATCTAAATAGCAAGGTACTTCCGCACCTTCCTCTCCTCATCTCGTTCCCCTCTCTATTTCCTTCAATTTCACAACATATCCCAATTAAGGATGCCATAGTTTCAGCGGCTCCAGATAGCGGGGAGCGGTCGGGACTCGTGTGCGTTATTCACATTTAAAAACAAGACTCCAAAGTGAACGAGGAACTACTTTTTAAAGTTTGTGAAAAATTCCATAACGCTTTTGAAACATTACGTTTATGTTGTAGGCGCTACATGTACAGAGATACAAACTTCTGTGGGCAGTCCAAAAAGAAGCTCAAGCACGAATGAATTTTAACTTTTCTTGTATTGCCAATGTCTACATTAGCGACGGCCCCAATTGCATAGATAAGTTGAAATAGGTGTACTATGATGAAATGTTTTGATGGACCTTAAAGAATTAAAAACATATATGTACATATTTTGAAACAATATTACTTAGTATACGAGTATTATCGCCCTCTGAGGGTGATATTAAAACAGCTTTTCTATATGTTGTAAGACTGTCAAGCATGACGCTGTAACACTCGCATGAGTAGTTTACAGTTTCAAAAAAAGTTTTCTAGTAAAGGAGTAAATAAACTATAAAATCAAGGGAATTCAAAAAAATCCTGTATTTTGCCGTCTGAAATACAGCGAACGTTTGAAGGTTTCTGTTGCAGAATGTTTGTCAAAATTATTTTTCTTATTTTCCACGGTTCGCTTCGAATAAGAAATCAAAATCGTTTAACATTAGAATTTTAATAAACCAAAACACTTGCTCACAATATTTTCAGAAACAACTGAAGTTGAAACTGTGAACTACGCCACTATGTAGTATTTTACATGGTTATTAGTTTTTAAGGAAAGAGTCCAGCTGTTCAACATGTTCCTACCTTGACATCATGACCTGTATAAAGTGTGCAATAACATTATCGACTGTCCTACCTTGCTCCAACTAATTAACTTAATGTACCACCCAGAACAGCTGGGTTTAACGACTTATTCCACATTAGCGGGACGCGCACAAATGCTGGAGTCAGGTATCTAATCAGAAGAATGTGCGAGTTGTTCAATAAAAATCAAACTTTGATGAATTCTGACGTATTCTTTGATACATGCAGTACTTTTAAGATAAAATTGAAAGCTGTTTACATATAAAAAATCAAATAAACTTCAACGAATAGGGTGTACACATTGTGTATTTTTTATTATTTCTTTGTATAACACAATTTTTATTTTTTTATTTAATCATTTTTTTGCCTTTTACATTAGTTTAAAATTTATTAACCTTCCGTTGCTTTTTTAAAAATTGTGCACTTTTTCAAATTCTTTCTGTGTAACACAATCTTAAATTCCTTAATTTGTCTAAATATTATTTTATAGGTTTATTTTTCAATATCACATTAATCCGTGAGAAATAGCTGGGATGCAGGAGAGTTCTCCAGATATTGTATATTGCATTAATATTACAATCTATATCTGTATTTATTCCTTGAATGAATTAAAAAAAATATATATATTAAAACAACAAAATAAATATATTACAAAATAAAATAAAAACATTATCAAATATGAAAGAGAGTTAATATAATGAAGCAAAAGTAGGTCACTAAGTACAGAATAAATATTTGTATATGAATAACACTGATAATAGTGAAAAGAATGAAAAGATAAAATCACTTCCTTTGTTTGGTCTTCTACATACTTATTGAGGTGCCTAATCAAAAGCTCAAAGATCAAATTTGATTAAATACATTTAACTGATGGACCCAAAAGCATTTAATAAATCCATGCATACATAGTAATCTCTTACCACACAAAGTAATCATTATGTAATAATGATTACTTGTACGTATCATGAGGAACACACATTGTGAATATTTCTTGAAAATTTTTGTTTTGAATTCAAAGCTACAATTAAGCGAAATTGCATATTGTGTGCGCTGAAGAAGGATTGAAAAAATGTTTTTCATCACGCATAATTTCATGAAATGCTTCTTTTTCATTCCCTGTCTACTATTCCTCGTATAAAAAATGTGGTCGATAAAATTATTGTTTCCATCGTCGGGTAAAACCACCCTGACCGAACGCGCCAGCATAAATGAACGAAACTGAACCAACGAGCGGTTAATTCAATTGAGAAAATAAACCGATTTCGTGCTACAGGCCATTGTGCAATATGAAGTGCGTACAATGTGAGGCTTTTCAATAGTGTATGAGGTATGCAACATTATTAACTGTTTGAGTGAATCTAATAGCTCGACCATCAGTGAAAAAGCAGGTGTGCAAGATTATTTGTCAGTCAGTTATCTCGTGCAGAAAGTAGCGGGAATCGCCAGTATATAAATCGCCGGACTTCAAAGCGCACGCATTTCATATGTAAGTTCTAAAACCCATCGACTAATAATTATTTGATACATCAATGTGAACACCATCAGCAAAAAAATCAGTCAGGAAAAATAACGCAAACGTCCATTATTTTCTACTACGGAAGTCCTTAATGTTCTATGAATTTTCGCGCCTCAACGCAAAATTATTACCGCAAATTTACTCTATTTGCCATGTGATTATTAGAATTAAATTAATGGTTCATCAATAAATATCTGCGTAAATTTATTAATATCGATCTTATTTTCATACTTTTATAAATGGCGGACGAATATAGAAAATACGTCATAATATTAAAAAAATAATGATAAGAAAAAATTATATATTATTTTTTAACTGAACAAAGAATTTCTTATTAATTTTAATAATAATAACACTACAAAATAATTATACATTTGTTGATGAAATGAGATGATATTAAAATAATTTCATCTTAATAAATAAGCATTTATTAATCAGTTGAACTTATCTCTTTATTGTTGTTGTAATGTGCCTTGAAAATGTCTATTTGCCTATTTTAAACACGCGGTGAACAGCCTTTGTTGGAGATAAGACTACTCGTTAATAATATTATCATTGTGAATTCTTGTGGTTACCTTGTTATTATTCTGAATTTGATATGAAGTGTGATAAGATAGGGAAGTCGTGCATGATATATAAAACGTGTTTCTTTGGGAAAAGTGTTACTAGTATTATTCATTTGTCCTGTGATAATGGAGCATACGCAAGAGTGTATCAATTGGTGTAAGCGAGGAGTTCGACGAGCGATTTCAGTTCCCGAAACTGTCCGTGCTGCAACCAGAGTCTGGGAATTCAGGGTCCTCGCGCCCGAACTGGACAAAGCAGAAACTATTTGCGTCACAGGTGACTCCGAAGAACTTGGATCATGGGAAAGCAGTAAAGTGATCTTACTCTACCAAGAAGGCACCACAAACTACTGGTCAGCAGACATCAATATCCCTTCAGAAACTGATGTATTGTTCCGCTACTGTACATGCATTGCTGTGAAAACAACTTCTCCTATCTCCGTTGTCATCAGGAAATGGGAAACACATATTGAGCCACGGATAATTAGACCTTCTCACAGCACACCACCTGATTTCGATGTATTAGGAGTAATCGATAATTCAAGCAAATATGAAAATGGTTGGCTTCCTGCTGGCAAAGTCTTCCAGTTCAGAATTCCCGAAAATTCTGTTTCATTGTCAAACAAACCAAATATCCGAGTAAAGCTAATTCCTCTGTATACAGATTTTGAGTGCGTTCTTGATAACGCAACAGAACTGTTTGATTCAAAGGAACCAAGTAATGTTATCACCGAAGTTGCGAACCAAAATGGAGCCAATCCAAGGTTCATCATTCAAGAGGAAACTGGTCATGCTTACACTAAAGATGATTATTTAGTGTTCAATGTGACGGTACCTAACGATGAAGTTAATCAATATACTGTCAAATTTTTCGATAATACTTCTCTCATCAATTTTGGATACAGCAAAATCTTGACTACTGTTTTGAAAAACTCTAAAGGAGGCTTACAACTTCCTATTTTGTGTACGTTAACTGATTCCCCAATTGGATACTTCAATATCAGTTATCTCGTGGTGCGACCGATGGTTGATACAACCTGTGATATGAGTATAAGTTACTCCAACTATTGGAATTCCGCCTGGTCGGGACTTGAAGTAGGACATCGCGGAATGGGCTCCAGCTTCAAGGTGATGGAAGCCAATATCAAAAGAGAAAATACAATTGGATCTTTCAAAAAGGCAGGAGTGAGTGGTGCGGATATGGTTGAGTTTGATGTACAGTTAAGCAAAGATCTCGTTCCAGTAATCTATCATGACTTCAACTTGTGTTTAATATCAAAAAATAAGACTGGGGGAGACTATCCTGACATGGTACAAATGCCAATGCAGGAATTGACTCGTCAGCAACTTCAAGAAATGAGAATATACCACGTTGCTGAATCAAAACTAGGGATTTTCACTTTCGACGAAGTCACACCAGAACCTTTTCCATTGTTATCCGAGGTTTTTGAAGAAGTGGATCCATCAATTGGTTTCAATGTAGAAATCAAATGGCCCCTGACCAACATCAACGGAACATCGGAACTTGATCACCCAATCGACTTGAATCTTTATTTGGACAGAATCCTCGCTGTTCTTTTGAGATTTAAGGGAGAAAGAAAGGTCGTGATTTCTTGCTTTGACCCTGATGTGTGCACGTCTCTAAGGTTCAAACAGAACTATTTCCCAGTCATGTTCTTAACTGAGGGAGCTGTCATTGAGATTAAACAGGAAGATTCGCGATGCAACAGCACTCCAGCTGCAGTAAACTTTGCACTGAATGCCAGTCTATTGGGAGTTGTCAGCAATTCTAAAGATTTGCTCCGAGATCTCTCGCTGATTCAATTAATACGTGAAGCTGGTTTGCGACACTTCTGCTGGGGAGGAGATAATAATAACAAAGACGTTATAAATCAAATGAAAGCCGCTGGTCTGGACGGAATCATTTTCGATAAGATGGATGTTTATTCTACCAAACCGCATAAAGTTAGTATTTTCAAGTCTGAGCCAGGAGATTTTTAAGTTCTTCATATTTTTTTTTTAAATAAAAAATACAATTTTCTGCATGATCTACTTACTGTATATAACCTATTTATTAAGATATTTGTAAAGTCAGTAGTAAAATATAAATTATTTTACCATTAAAAAAAATATATATAATATTATCATGTACGAGTATATCAATAAAACGATAGTATAAACATATTGAATGTAAGTGTTTACCAAAATATACCTGAATGATATTTTTACGTAGATATGATTATTTAGGAGCACAGCATAGTATAATTATTTTATTATTATCCTGTTTCTATCTTTAATACAAGAATTTTTACTATTTATGTATCATAGTCTATATTATGTATTATGCACATTTATTAATGTATTACGAGTACATCAATTTTTTGTCATCCAAAATACAAAAACACGTTGTTTTTTTTTTCACCATGTCATAAACTTGTATAAAATATATAATGCTCTTGTATGTTATGTATTATGTACCCACATCCGATTATTAGTTTTTTAATATTAATATATGGTAGCGTCTTCAACTTTTTGGTTTTTTATTGTCTTTTGATTTGCACTTATATATTTATAATACACAAATATATATAATAAAATATTAATATTTAATGCTTATACATGTACCATTAATATTATTTAATTATTAGAAAAATAGTGTACACTCCTCTTCCATCCACAAGCAAATGCTTTTAACGGAAGAGTAGTATTAAATTATGTTTTATTATTAGAATATTTTTCACTCATGTACCTACTACTATGTATCATATTATTTTTTTCGAACAAAATCACGTAAAATATTTTAAAAAATACGAAAAAGCTCATCAGGGAGATAATAACGGATAAATTTATTTTTTTAAAAGTAATTATTAGAAAGTACAATGGAAATTCAATAAATATAAGAGAGGATAAGGATTTTATATAATATTCGCAAGTAGCGTGTCCTCGGTGCTTCAGTAAATATAATATCAAACCATACTGTTACTTAAATAAATAAAAATGTCAACACACTCTGGCCTTTATTTGATTTTTATGCTTGAAAATTGGCAAGAAAAAAAATCATGAAATATTTTATACAGTTTTCAAGATTCCAGGCATCCGGTCGGTTTACTAATAGTGGGAGAATCAACATATATGACGGCCTCTGTGGTCGAGGGGTAAGGCTCTCGACTACGAATCCAAAGGTCGCGGGTTCAAATCTCGGCGTGCGCAAATAAATTTAATTCCATAAATTTGTGCTGTTTCACAAGTAATTCACTTAAAAATAATACACAGTATATTTGCGCACGTTGCAGAGTGAAAGATACTCTCACTATCGCCCTGGTGAAAGACTACCATTTAATTTATTTTTTTTAATTATTTTTTAATAAAAAATAATTTTTGTTATTCATATATTCCTGACGATAAAAGTATCGCTTTCGAAACATGTAGATATCAATATAAATTTAAAGGTGGTGAATACTAGGTATATTTTTAAATTTATTTATTTATAACGACGCCACAAAGTGAATACTAATCGTTTGAAGAAATTATAAATTTATTCAATTATTTTGTGATATTTCACAACGTATTTATTTTAAATCCCACATATATTTGCAGCACGTTCCGGAGTGGTAAATACTTTAAGACCAACATTCAGAATTGTTTGGTGACCTGATCTGAATAGCCAGGTTCCACTCCCTTACTACCTTCCTCTTCTCCACCCCCCCCCCCTCCTCACTCTACCTTCAGCCTCTCAATATACCCCAATTGTGGAGTCAATAATCTCACTGGCTCCAGACAGTTGAAAGAAGCTGGGAATCTTGAGTGGTACTCGCAAAAAAATTAAGATAAATTTATTAGTAGGTATATAGAGTTATAAAAAATATATTTAAAATTCCAATCTCCTTTAACCAATACCTTTAACCCTTTAAACAACAAAGTCCCTGAAAGACCTTTCTTGGAATACTATTCCATCAGCCGTTTATATGAATACATATTTCAAAGAATCATTTTCAAGAAATTTTGTGGGTTCTTAAACTACTCAGGAAAAGCGAATAGTGTAAGTTTTAGTGTAAGTTAAAAAAATAATTAACCGCAACAAGCGGTGTTCAACAAGGTCGCATATTTGGCCCAATATTATTAATAATCATGAGTGATGCTTATTTTTGCAGGCAATCTTAAAATGTAAAAAAAACAAGTAAGTATTTTAGTGATTAGAGTATCTTGACGGCCTCCATGGTCGAGGGGTAAGGCTCTCGACTACGAATCCGAAGGTCGCGGGTTCAAATCCCGGCGTGCGCAAGTAATTTTATTTAATTAATTTGTGTTGTTTCACAATTAATTCATTTAAAAATAATATATAGTATATTTGCGCACGTTCCAGAGTGGAAGATACTCTCAGTATCGCCCTGGTGAAAGACCACCATTCAGAATTGAAACGTTGCTTGAAATGGCTTTTAGCCGTGTTTGGTGACCAGATCTGAATAGCCAGGTATTTCCCCACCTTCCTCTCCCCCTTCTCCTTCCCCTCCCAATACCTTCAGCCTCACAACATTCCCCAATTGGGAATGCCATAGTCTCACTGGCTCCAGACGGTTGGGAGCAGTTTGGGACTCTTGTGCGGTATTCATATAAAAAAAAAAAAAAATCTTATAAAGAATCTAAATAACACATGTTTTTTTGATCAACTCAAAATATCATGTACGTAATTTGGTCTTACGGAAATTAATTACTGAATTTATTATTAATATTTTAACATTTGAACTATTTCTAAGAAAATGCCAAAACAAAAAAATTATGTCTACGCAAAATACGATATAAATGGCGAAAGTCACCGGCAGCCGGTGAATGTATTACCTCTTTGAAATAATCGGCTGGTTGCTGCGCGGCATACAGGGTAGTTTGCCAGCGTCCAAGTCACATTACGGAAATTTTCCATTGAAAGGCTTGTGCGTGTTATTGCAAGAAATCTTATTTGCCAGAAGTCAAACAGTACCCATATTTTTTTGCAGAAATTTATTTGAATAGGTACAAGCTGTAAATTCATGCTTTTTAAAGAAACGTCACGTTTTCATGGTCTAAAATAAAAAATAAAAATACAGTTTTGAATTTACATTTTTACGGAAAGTAGTTATGTTGTAAGACATAAGGTTGAAACAATAAATAAGTCAATTTAAGAATGGAAGGCTTTAAATACAGCAATTAATATGAAATAGAATAAATTGTCATTCAAGAAACTAATAAAAACATAATATATCATATTAATTGTTTTTGTGTTAATTCATCGAGCTTAATTTTTTTTTTATAGTTATGTAAATAAAATTTTAATAATATTATTATAAAGGTCCGCAAGGATTTTAGTTTCTATTATTTTGACAGCTATTTCGTCGTTCAAGGACATTTTCAAACTGTAGTTAGGGCACGTTGAGGCGACTTATTTATATGATTTTATTAACCCCTGCCCAATTTCAATTTTTATGGAGTCGTCCCGTCTTACAACGAGTCTAAACCCTTACATATAGAAAAAAAGGGTCTTCGATTAAATTGACTTCAATAATTGGGAATTAAAAATTGAACGAATGATACCGATATAACATTAATTAATAAAGTAGGGAAAATTATTTATTCTCCACTACTCAGTACTATCATAAGACCTAAACGAAATAACACAATTCAATAGCTTTCACATCATTAAAAATCAATTAAGAAAACCTTGCGTTTAATGCGGAGGAAAACAGATTCCAAATGTAAGCATCTCACAGAATGAAGAATCGATTATCACATGTGGTTTCTCAGTAAATCGGTTTCACCGGTAATAAATAATTTTATGGACCATAAATGAAATTGGGTAGGGGTCAACAGAATCATATAAATAAGTCGTCTCAATGTGACCGAACAACAGTTTAAAAATGGCCTTGAATACCGAAACAGCTGTCACAATAATAAAAACTAAAATACTTGTAGTACTTAATAATAACATTATTAAAATTTGATGTATATTAAAACAAAAAAAAGGTGTATTTTACTTACAATAACAATTTATTGCATTTCTTATTCCGTGGATATACCTGCCAACAAACAATTCAATTATTTTTATAAACAATAATTATTAGCCTGAAACACTCATCCAAATTGAAAAAAACCTTTCCGAGCAAAGATAAATGTCGCCGACAGGACTCGAACCTGCACCCTTCTGATTTGCCGGTCAGATGCTCTACCGTTGAGCTACGTCGGCTTATCGCAAACCCGCCAAGTTAATCAATATATACTAGTGTTTCATTCAATAATTACTGTTTTTATTATATCAAAAATAATCAATCAGAAGGGTGCAGGTTCGAGTCCTGTCGGCGACATTTATCTTTGCTCGGAAAGGTTTTTTTCAATTTGGATGAGTGTTTCAGGCTAATAATTATTGTTTATAAAAATAATTGTCACCCTTTGCGCTATGCACAAAAATCTTGTCTTAAGTTTTTAAGAACTTTAGTTTATCTATTAATAAACAATTCAATTTTTAAAAGAACTACGTAAGTGTCTATTCATAAAATATTGAAATTAGCGCCATCTGTGAGCGAGTATTACGTATTGTTTAGACTTAAGTATGCTTGTGTTTTAAAACATTTCGTTTTATCTTTTGTTTTGTGTGAATGAGTCGCTCAAGATAAGGTCCGCTATCTACTCGTATGTAAACAAGCAAATGATATTGCTGTATTGCTGTACAAAATTATATTTGTATTGCTGTACAAAATGTATTATATTATAATATTATACCCAAGACAATAAATCGTTCGTACCTTTTTCAAAATATTTAAATTAATTTGTGATATTTGCAGACATATCCTTTTTTTGTTTGTTGACAAGCGGAGTCCGTTCTAATAAGAAACAATCAAAAATTCATCCATTTGTGACTATACGAAGAGGTGGTGGACTGTTCGTTCCAATGCGATATCACATTTCAAAATAATTTTGTCACACAAAAATAAGATACTTTAACTTCGTGGCCTGGAGCACTATTGCTGTTATTTTTATGGAATATTCCTTATCTTTTTCCTTAGGGCTAAAGACTTCTTGATTAACTGCGGAATTCCGGTAAGGCATAGTAAAAAGATCCTAATTAAATTGTTAATAATAATAATAATTGGACGATTTGTATAGCGCCGTTTTTGTGAAAAATCACCTCAATTGCGCTGTACAAATATAGTAAAATATATTAAGACATTATTTCAAAACAAAAATTGATATAAAATATACAGTGATATGAAATATCTTGAATTAACACAAGATTTTGAGTCAAATTTTTAAAATCAATTACGTTATATTATAATGCATTTTAATACATTTTAATTTTATTCATAAATAACATAAATTAGCCTTTTAACGAAAAATTATGTTTTGTAAAATGGTACCTACCTAGGTTGAATTATGTAATGATATAATGTTTTGAGTTTTATCACACGTGTATGCAGTAGTGGTGGGTAAAGCGGCTCGGTTTAGTGAGCCGGATCACTTAATCAGCTCTTTGTGGTGTACCGGTTCGGTGATCCGGCTCGATTGAACGACGGTTCGCGTCCCCCCGCACCATGCTCTCTCCCTCGCTTCCTTGGCCCTCCTAAAGACGTTCTTAAGACGCTCTTACACGATTTATCGTCCAGTTTTTATGTGGATTGTCTTCACAGAGAGCTGATTTAGTGATCCGGCTCACTTAACCGAGCCGCTTCGCCCACCACTAGTATGCAGTATTGCATTTACATATAAGGTCTTTGTTCTCAGTTTGTTTATAAAATCAGTTTACACGTGTACCCTGTACCAAATCAAGGCTAAATAATTCTCACAAACTATGGGATTGTGTACTTCATATGACGTAGGTAAATTAAAAGAAATCTTTTGTCTCCGTGTATTCCTGTTCAGATTAACTATATTGGTTCCCATATACGTGTTAACTGTTAATACGTGTTAGTAGTAAGTCGTTCTTAATTTTAACATATAATTTTGAATGTTCTTTATGTTAATGAGATAAATAGCATGACAAGTGCTTTGGGGAGTTAGTAGACCAGGAAGGATCGCCAGTAACATTTTAAAGAGGAACCGGTAAAGTTCGTAGTAGCTTTCTGAAAAGAGAAGAGTAAGGGTCTAGTAGTAGCTAGTACTTCAGAGAGAAGCAGTTGTCAGTTATAGTAAATGAATAATTATTTCATCACAAACCCCTACCCGAGGTCCATGAAGAGTGTTTTCCTGCTTTCATCGGTTCTCGTACCTAGATAGTATCGGTTCTCGTACAAATCTTGTTTGTAGATTTTTTTTTGTAATATCACCATTTTTATTGGACATTATACGGAGTATTTAGAGGCGTACCTGACTTACTTTACCAGTGATTCCTGACATTATTTGGAGTAACAAATTTTAAAGAAATTTTGGGGACTGATTTTAAATGCAACCAAAAATATTTTTTTGCTTGTCGTCCCTGATCACTCATCCTAGTCACCGCCCAACCTCGACCTTACCTACTGAATTTTTAAGTTTAAAAATAAATTTATGCAAAAATTTCAGGTTAAAGAAAAAGAAAATTGTGTGAGAACGGCACAATAGTTCCAGATGCTCCCAACCCTCTGCAGCCAGTGAGACTATTGCATCCATGGCAACTGGGGTAGGTTGTGAGGCTGAAAGTAGTCGGGAGGGAAAGGAGATGAGTTAGAGAAAGGTGGGAGAGTAACTGACCCCTTCAGATCTGGTCAACAAATACGACTAACGTCATTTCAAGCAACGCTTTGATTATGAATGGTGGTCTTTCTCCGGGGCGATATTGCAAGTATTTACCACTCTGAAACGTAACGCAAATATAGTATATATTAATTATTTGTGAAATAACACAAATTAATCAAATAATTAATTTTTTGTAATAAGCAATTACTTTGTGGCTTGGAATAATTACATAATTTAGGTTAGTCTTAATATAGTCCTGACGAAGGAAGGGTACTTCCAAAACAAGGCAAACGTTATAATAACTTGAAGTGGTATAAAACAAATGAACATTACAAATAAAATTTACTTGCTCACAGAGGGATTTGAACCCGTGGCCTCCGAATTCGTAAACAAGGATTATAACCACTCAACCACGCAGACGGTCAGCTTAAAATCAGATTTGTAGTTTCAAAAATTGAAGTCTTAGTGGCTATATTGGACGTAGGTATATTAAGAACCCGGCTTTTCACAACTTTGTAGTTTTGTGATCAGGCGATAAACAGCGATGGTACCAAATGTAATTAATATATTGTGGTGAACTTAGTGGTCAGTTTGATCGAACGACCGCAAGGCCAACGGCAAAACAGCTACACAGTTCGATAGGCCGTGGTTTTTATTGTCCCTTCACCACAAACTAATTGCATTTCGTACACAATCAACATATGCCCTGCCAAGTAAACAATTCAAAAATACTAACCACTTTATATGAACACGTGCCATACCTATATCAATACTTCAGCATGAATCTCTACATATAAAAATGAACGTTTGTCTGTGTGTCCTCGATTTTCTCGAAAATTACTCAAACGGTTTGGCTGAAAATAGCCAGTATATAAACTGTAGAAAACACAAGTAGGAGATGAGTGGCTAATGTTATGTAAAGCTCATTTCAACACAGGACTGTCCTAGTGAGATGAGTTGCTAATGTTATGTAAATCTCATTTCAACACAGGACTGTCCTAGTGAGACGAGTTGCTAATGTTATATAAAGCTCATTTCAACACAGGACTGTCCTACTGAGACGAGTTGCTAATGTTATATAAAGCTCATTTCAACACAGGACTGTCCTAGTGAGACGAGTTGCTAATGTTATATAAAGCTCATTTCAACACAGGACTGTCCTAGTGAGACGAGTTGCTAATGTTATATAAAGCTCATTTCAACATAGGACTGTCCTAGTGAGATGGGTGGCTAATGTTATGTAAAGCTCATTTCAACACAGGACTGTCCTAGTAAGACGAGTTGCTAATGTTATATAAAGCTCATTTCAACACAGGACTGTCCTACTGAGACGAGTTGCTAATGTTATATAAAGCTCATTTCAACACAGGACTGTCCTAGTGAGATGGGTGGCTAATGTTATGTAATGCTCATTTCAACACAGGACTGTCCTAGTGAGATGAGTTGCTAATGTTATGTAAAGCTCATTTCAACACAGGACTGTCCTAGTGAGATGAGTTGCTGATATTTTTGTTTTTGTTTTTTAAATTTAAGTATAAATAAATAATATAAAAAATATAAAAAATTTCAAATGAATGTTTCTTTGTTTCTCTATTTAGACATAATAATAGCCACCACAGGGTATTTATTTCGCTGTCAAAACAATTATGGCATACAACAAGCAAGAATTAAAAACTTTATAACCTTATTAAAAAAACAAGCAAAACCCGGTACACATCAGCTAGTATTAAATAAAATACAATTCTGCGAAAATTTAAAGTTCAAGAAAAATCAATGAATACGGTACATGATCCTAGCCTAGCTGTGATCCCATACAAGGCTAGGGACAAAAAATTAAAAAGCCGCTTTAATCATAAGATTCCTACAGGCTGGATGAATAAAGCACTAGGCATATTAGCAAAAATATATATTTCATAAATAATAACGGGTAAATCTTTTTTTTATTCAATTGCCCAGAGGACTTTTAAATATTAGTTCGTATTTTTGCAATCATAAATATAAAAAAAAATGTAATAAAAAAAACATTCACACAAAATCCTCTAAACTATACCAAACCTAACAATGCACAGGAACATAAAGGAAAAGAAAATATAAATTATTCAATATCCACAAAATCAACGTCAATGTACTTATATATATTTTTTTTATTGTAGACTTGTAGTTAACAATAATTTATAAATTAGGTAGAAATAGCTCGTTAGTATATTTTTTGAAATTTTCCAGGTTCAGATTATTGTCAAGTAAATTCATATCATTTATGAATTTGTTACCGAGACTGTGGAAACGTTATTTGGGGAATGCACGCTGTAGTTAGAACGGGATTTACATATGCAAAGTATTAATGTTTGTCTAAAAGTTCAATTAAGTATGTGTAGGCTGAGTTCAGAACAATCAAATAAAAAGTTCAATGATGTTTTTTTTATTTTTTTATATGAATACCGCACAAGAGTCCCAACTGCTACCAACCGTCTGGAGCCAGTGAGACTATGGCATTCCCAATTGGGGAATGTTGTGAGGCTGAAGGTATTGGGGAGGGGAAGGAGAAGGGGAAGAGGAAGGTGGGGAATACCTGGCTAT
The DNA here is from genome assembly GCA_022606495.2 of Halesus radiatus. Classification (NCBI taxonomy): domain Eukaryota; kingdom Metazoa; phylum Arthropoda; class Insecta; order Trichoptera; family Limnephilidae; genus Halesus; species Halesus radiatus. Next base: position 52,267 of record JAHDVE020004705.1, on the reverse strand, counting down.
TCAGATCTGTCACCAAACACGGCTAAAAGCCATTTCAAGCAACGTTTCAATTCTGAATGGTGGTCTTTCACCAGGGCGATACTGAGAGTATCTTCCACTCTGGAACGTGCGCAAATATACCGTACATTATTTTAAATTAATTAATTGTGAAACAACACAAATTAATTAAATAAAATTTACTTGCCCACGCCGGGATTTGAACCCGCGACCTTTGGATTCGTAGTCGAGAGCCTTACCCCTCGACCATGGAGGCCGGAGGAATGATATTAAAAAGGTAAGGTCTTTTCATTTTCCAATATCGACTACACATACAAACATAAGTACAGGAGATCAACTGTCGGGGATCAAGAATCTGGCCACTGGCACTCAACGAATAATAGGCCAAGAATCGGTGGAGATAAAAAAGTGAGTAAAAAAGAACTATTTTATCTCTTTCACTTTGTGCCAAAATTTCGGACAGCTTTTCAGATTCCATTACCAGGTCAAATATATATTTTTTTTATACTGCATATGCCCTATTACCATATTTTGTTATAAAAAATAAAATTACAAAAGTGACATAGGTGTAAACCACATCACAGTAAGCACACAGGTAAAAGAGATAGTCATCATGAAATACAATAACTAAATATTTAATTAGTCTCACGAAAGAATCCAGCAATAACATCGTGTAAGTACCATTCCAAATAATTAACAACAGATGCAAATATACAAAACACCCTCACATTCACTGATACTTATACTTTATTTTTATTAATAATTGTTGAGGATTTATGCAATAACCGTCTTTTTGTATTTGTGTTCCGTACAGTTGAACATATCTACTATGTCTGAAAAATTATTACCTTCTACGTGAAGTTTAGGTACAACTGAATTTTTAAATGACTCAGTTTTGAAATTATTTTTACAATGGAATACAATTTTAGATAAAGTAGTTCTTTTTTGAAATATTGTTGAAATTGTAGTCTACTTAGTGTTTAACCGTTCATGGATGGATAACCTGTCAAATATGATTTAGCAACAGTTAATGCAAATAGAGGCGTCGATAACACCTATAGCTTCACCTGGTAGCCCACTTTTTGTATTTGTAATGAATGTAATGACTTTTCTAGAAATGGCGCATATGAATAGTTCGCATTAACGAGAAATGATTACAATCCGGTACCACTATAACCAGGCGCACACCAGTGACTTTCGTCACGGCAACAGTTACTTCACTATTTCAAAATCCATTACAGTATGTTATGAAGGTACATGCACGGGGCGACGTAATATCAGGGTGACTTTTAATGGATTTTGAAATATTTACGAAGTTGTTGCCGTAACAAAAGTCACCCGTGCGCACTTGATCTGATTTCCAATATATTCATACAAGATTCTACACTTTGATGGACTGTCAAAGTTTTTGAATTTAAATCCACCAAGTTTTTCTAAGGTCTGCCAGAATTAATACTAATAACGTTAAAAGAATGTTAAAAAAAATTTCGTAGATACTCTTTTTGACCCTATACCAAAGGCAAAGTTTTTAAAATAACTTATGATTTTTTTCGTTCGACTGCTCCAAGTTCAATAAATATTTTTGGACAAGACAACATTTTAACAAATCTATCATCATGCACAAAGAGAAATTAGTACGTAAATTAGTACGTAGTCACTTTGACAGCAGCCGACGACTAGAGATTTTGAGCAAAGGCGTGGAAAGTCTACTATTTGACACACATGAGTCATAAAACCTGCTGAAACGCGAATAAACGAGTTAAAAATTCATAATTTTGTGTCATGTTGAATCTGAAAATTAGGAAGAGTGGTAGGGTGAATCAGGGTCATATGATTTTTTAAATTACCCATTTCATAACCCATTAAAGAACCCATTTCATAAACCTCTGTATATACAACGGTTTTTAATTTAAAAAAATATATATATATTTAAATGGAATTCCACCATTAATTGACTTTAATTAATTGATTTTTTAAATTACCCATTTCATAACCCATTAAAGAACCCATTTCATAAACCTCTGTATATACAACGGTTTTTAATTTAAAAAAATATATATATATTTAAATGGAATTCCACCATTAATTGACAGTGTTAAAATAAGAAATAATGAATCGTGGTAAATTCATACAAAAGAGAAGATCAACTAAGCCTTATATCCTGCACATAAAGAAACATTTAGGACTTCCATCAATGAACATCCGTATCAAACGTGTCTAAAGAGTGGATTAATTTAAGCAGACAAAACATATTTACTATAAACAAATAAAAATTATTGCACAAAAAATGCAATAACCAAGCTGAGAGCTGGTATTTCACAACACCGAGCCAAGAGTCTATATTATACCACAAATGCAATAACAAGTCGCACCACAAATGCAAAGAGATTTCACAACACGTGCACATAAAGTTCGGCCATGCCATGCGCCCTATAAAAAGGGTACGCACAGCGGTATGTGCTTCTTTTCACTTCAACCGCAGAATGGACAACATGTCCTGGCTTGGATACCTCCACCTGGCGCTACCAGACAAGAACAATCTTCTACACCCATCAACCGCTGACGTCACCATCCGCTACTTCAGCGACTGACCATACTGGCTGGTGCTGTAAGTCAAGTACGCTCGGAGCGATAACATCTCCTGTAGGAAACTACCAAACGCTTTTCTCAAGAGGATTCGCAAATCACAATGGTCGTGCGTCCCTGTGTGCCGGTGACTAAATATTTACACTATTTTTCTTATGCGGGTCCTACACGTCTCGTACAATATCTATTAACATTAAGTAACATTATATTATTGCGTATAGAAGGAACTATTTCATAACTGTGGTTTATGATTACGAAGTTTTTAAGTATTGTCAGAAAAGTTGTTTTATCTCGGTATTTGGGTTGGAAAATTTGTTTGTAATTTTCCTATATTAAACCACGTATTGAGATAAAAGACCATAATTTGCAAGTATCCTTCATTTTAATTATAGTTTATGATGTATAGGTATATTAGTTTTGCGATGACCTTGACTTACCTTTTTCCAAACGGCCATCTGCAGATTTCAGACTCTGACGAGAAAATAAATTGAAGTTGCACACCAGTTCAAATCACGTAGGTGAGATTTTTAATAAGAATTTTTCAGACATAGAAACATACAACTTAGGAATGGTAAAGACATGCTTATGTTTATAGCACGCTGCACAGGTTCCCTGTCTGATTGAACTATATACAATGATTACATCTTCTATCCCGGTCACTGGCCCAGAGCACGACAAATCAATGGTCTGTCGTTGCAAGTTACTATCACATCGATATAGGCAACGGAGATGGTGTCCTTATTGTGTTATTATTCAGTGACCACATATTATTAGTTGCATCTGTTCACATTTATACGTCATCTCATATGGGCTCCAATATGATTCTGAAACTTGACATAACCCGAATGAAGTATATTATTAATTTCTTCGTGCCATGCCTCGGATTGAATTGAAATGTTCAACTTTTCTGTTGTACCGTTTATTTATTAAAATTAGTACAAGGGCGTTATGCATTTTGTTAAAGTTCGTATCCCCTTTTAAAAAAAACCAAATTCAAATTTTTGTTTTCTGACCTCTATCCAAATTGAAGATCTTGCCGAGAATGTGGACCCAGCAAACGAAAAGCTCTGTCCCACATACAGCTGCTCCACATAGGAGGCCCTGATGAAAATGCTTTCCCTGAAAGTCTATTTCATCTTTGGGGATGCTGTGTGTAAAGTCTTTTGGAGGATAGGAATGAGTGAACCTTGTTCTTGAAAAGACCCAGGTCAAACACACCAAAAGCGCGCCCAACAAGTGTACACAATTGACATTTGTCACATGAGTGACGGGTCACTTCTACGTCTCATTCTTGTGCTCATCAGATCGACTGTGGAATAATCTGCCGGCTTCTGTGTTTTTTTCCTCCTACAACACGGATCTCTTCAATACCCCGGTTTACTCCTTACTATCCTCTAAAAGACACATCATCCCCAAAGATGATGTAGGTCTTGAGTTAAATTATATATTAATGTGGGGAGTAACTGTAAAAAAATGATTATCAGATAGTAATGGACTTTTCTAGTACATACTATGTCAATGCAACGACAACATGTTCCCCTACATAAATTACGCGGTCCGATCGTCCTTGTATTTCACGTGATTAATTTGATGATTTGGATGCGTTACATGACTGGAAACTGGATGTAGTGTCACTGTGATTGGGACGTACTGACCTATAAATTATTTCAGTCTTGGTAACACGGATGAAGGGGCGAAGTCAAAGGTGATATTGTGTAGTTCCGATGCAAATGTTAATATACGTTACTCTCGATTACGGAAGGAAAAAAAATGTTCGTTGTACATTTAAGGGTAGTCTTTTTAGAAAAATTAAATATGTGTATATATATAGACACCTTATTTATTTATCTGTACATTACACAGAATCATTACAATTTTTTTACGTACAGAAACGGTGTTATTAATAGTGTTCTTTTTATCATGTCGATTGTAAGGTAAATTTTAAAAGGTGACACTGTGAATTTATTTTTTTTAAATTCTGTTTTAGAAACAAACAGTACATGTATAAAATGAATAGTAAAAATATAAAATTAATGGTAAAGATAAAAAGACATATGAAGTAGGTGTCTAGTGTATAATGCATGTGTGTGTGTGTGTGTGTGTGTATGTATGTGCGCGCGCGTGTATGTGTACCTATGTGTCTGAATAGTGTTATGGTCTGGAGAGTAGTGATTGCGCATTGATGTTACGAGTAATATTTTTCTTAAATTAGGGTAGGGAGTCTAAAAATATGTCGAGATTCAGATTGGGACAAATATTATAAAATTTTTGAAGAACACGGAAAGTTGGTGAATTTGCTGCAGCATTTATTTATTTACATTGATATTTACATTGGGAATATTTGTATTTGCAAAACTTAGTAATTTATCATCGATTGAGGAACACGTAAGTTGAAATTGCATTATGTTTGCCTGGTCGATATTCATTATTTTGTTCTGTTTTGTTGTTTAAGTGTATCTTGTATTAATTCATTTCTATTTTAAATAATTATTAATTACTTTATAATTTCTTCAAACGATTGGATTTCACTTTGTGGCGTCATCATTAATAAATGAATTAAATAATATACTTTGTAATTTAAAAAATAAAACAATAACTTTGTTTATATCAGTTTTATTCGTCACATACTTTTGCCAACCGGGTTTCGCTACTACCGTAGCTTCGTCAGGGCAGTATAATACTAAACAATGAACTAAGATACACATTTGTTATGGATTGATAAAAGCGGGCGAGTGAAGGGCCGAGGGTGGGAGATCAGCAGGTACCTGGCAGGGAAGGGCGTGTACTTTGTTTATTGGGAATAATTTAAGAATTGGATTTTATTTAAATTTATTTGGTTATTAATGAGTCTAGTATTACTGCAGTATTTATGCAGTAATACTAAAAATAATTATGTCAATAATAATTTCTAATTTTTATCATTTGTCTATACTTGACATCTATCTATCTATTTTTTATTAATAATGACGCCACAAAGTAAAAACCACTCGTTTGAAATAATTACAAATATGTGATTTAATTAATTTATGAATACTTACTTTATTTAAAACCACTGAATGTAATATTGTGAGGGGCCAGCTGGGGCCCAGACGGGGGTTACCACGTTAGAGATGCAGTGTTGAGGGCCCGATGGGGCCCTGACGACCGAGATCATATAAGAAAAAGGAATTTATGGTCACGGGAGGCCGCCGCTGGAACGGCTGACTCTCAGTTCTCCTCAGATAGCTCAGTAGTGTAGAGTAGTGACTCCGACTCTCTGGATCGTGGATCGGCATTCCGTGTCACATCTGGCCAAGGAAAACAAAGGGCTCTCATACCTTTCAAATGAAAGAGTCCAGTTCTCAGAACAGGGTTTATATAGAGAGGGAACACATTATATTTACATCAGAACATACGATCGATTTAACCAAAAAACACATCCTAACTATTGTATACTGAATATCTCTCACTCGGGAACTAAATCGGGCGTTTACTGGAGGCAAATAATTATATCAGCACAGTTAATAAGGGGTTAGATACAGCTTACATGGTCAATGGCGTCGAGATTCACGTTCTTCCATCGTAGATGCGTAAGGCAGGGGAACACGCAAAACTCACGCGGCTAGCATTTAGTAGATTACCTGGAGTTTAACACTTGTTATCGACATTACTAGTTAGATTTCTATGTTCAGCGGTGTCTCACAAGAACAAGGAGTTTATAGTGCCAAATGCGAGGTAAGCGTGATGACGCCTAACCCGGGAGCAGGCGGCCATTGCCAAAGGCAAGTCGCTCTGTCGTTTACACACAACCTATCGGTACCAATCCCGGTGTTTCTCTGGCGAGCCAAGCGGCGCCGATGACGGAAGGTAGTGTCGCCCCCGGTTGCGGAACCCGGAACCAGAACCATAATAATCCTCGCGTATGAACGAGAGTCTAGAATGCATCTTAATTGTAGTGAATTCGTTACGTAAAAATATGTAAATATCTACATGTTTCAGAAGCAAAATTTCCCTCTTCGAGATAAACAATTTAATATAATTTGAAAATAACGTACCTATTACATGCTTTATTTTAAAACACACTTTAATTAAAACCATATTTAAAAATATTCACGAGTAGCAGACTTACTAATATGAACTTTGGAGATGTTACAATGTAACAATTTAGAATTTAAGGATGTAAATAATTAAATATAAAGTAGGTACAAAGAACTACAGAGCATGAGTATATTATATGACATTATGTACATGGTTTTTCACTGGATACTAATGGCATTGCATTGCTATGGAGGATCAAAAGAAAAAAAATGGCCCCAAAATTGTGGAGTAGGGTGATGGGATAGAGGAAGGTTGGGAAAAATGTATATTACGTCGTGTTTTAATCATCTTCTTCATATGGTGGGGGAGAGTTGGTAGGTGTCAAATAGGGAGATTAACATTAATTAAGAATATACAAAATATGACCATAAACAAAAATGAATTAAAGTAGGTAAGTAACAGATCAAAAATGTTAATGACAAAATAATTATAAAACATTGAATAATACATTTAAATTAGAAATATAAAAAAAATTATTATTATTAATATTAATATGAAAATAAATTTAAGAGATAGCTATTTAAAAAAAATATTTGATTATTTATTAAATTCAATTCGCTATTGTTACTTACCTACCTTAATTCATTTATGTTTATGGTCATATTTTGTATATTCTTAATTAATGTTTTAAATTTTTTATCATTTTTCTATACTAGAAATTATTTTTTAGTATTCATTTATTCCTGAAGATGATAGCGTTGCTATCGAAACATGTAGAAATATTTATATATTTTAAGTAAAGTGGTATATGCAAAGTGTATTTTCAATTATATAATTAATAATGATGCCACAAAGTTATCAATCATTTGAAGAAATTATCACTTAAAGTGTTTAAGTAATAATAATTATTCTGAATTTGCCAACCATGTTTCAAGAGACTAATCATTCTTTTAACATAAATAAAGATTTAACAACTGGTTTACAAATTAAATAAATTTGAAATTTTAGAAATTAGAAAAAGTTTTAATAGTCACTTTAATATTATTAATAACTTAATACATTTTTAATACTTATCTCTTTCATTTATTTTCTCATTGATAACTATATTTATGATATTATTAATGTTAATTTAATAAATAACAACATCTTATTTTATTTTTTATGTCTTGCTATTTTCATTATTGTATTTATATTAACAATAAATAACGTTTATTTTTTGAAATTTAAAATTTTTTAATTAATATTTTTTTTAATTTTTAATTAATTACTTGCCTACTTTCATCACTTGTTTTTAATTTTTGTTTGTGTTTTTATTTGGTCTATTTTCTTAGCATTTTTCTATACTTGTCATTATTTTTAGTTGGTAAATTGTTTATCGGGAGCTTAGCTCCTGAAACATGTAGATATATGCGTATTAAATACGGTGGTTTTATACAAAGTAATTATTATTGATTCAATATTAGTAAGGTCTTTAGCAAGGTGCTTATTTTTCATGAGGTTTGCCATCTTCCAGTCCAGAAAGGTTTCCTGGACGTCAAGCGCCTGGCTGGGAGGTTTGCAAGTTCACCTTGAAGTGGGGTGTATTATTGAAGGTGTATAAAAATATGTTGTATTCAACGTACAGATAACGTACTTTGTAGTAGACCTTTACAATTTACACAATACATGTTAAAATGACCTTATTTACGATAATCCATTATTTCTTCAAAACTTTGTTTCAAACGTTTTATGTTTTTATTTTATACAGTGTAAACCGTAATAATTGTTAATAGTACAAAACGGAATCTTAACGAGCGCTAAAATTGATGAACGGGTGGTGAGGAAATTAAATTCACACAAAGTCGCTCGCTTGCAAATTACCCGCCGCATAATGGTTCTCCCTTTGAAGCGCGCCCGCGCCGCTCCGGTCGACTGCGGACTGCGGACCAATCACGATGACACGACCACCACTCAAACGGGGTGTCGGTGAGAAAGGAAATAATTCATTGTCGTTTAATTTTTTTAAAACATAAATATGTTTCAAGATGTCTGGAACCAAATAAAATTGTTTCACGCCATATGTACATAAAACCAACTTGTTTCAGTTCATCCTGAATCAGGCCTTTTTTTATTAGTATGTCTAAAATTGGACTTTTAACTAATAGTCTAATTTTAGACAGATTTCTCTTCTTTTCCAACTCTCCCTCCCCCTCAAATAATCCACCACCTCACTTGACGTTCTGTTGCCTTCTTTGTCTTTGTTGGTTTTCTCATCGTCTACATATTTAAATATATACATATATTGTACTGTATGTTTCAATTGATATATTATTGCCTCCCTCTTAATATTGTATCTCTCTTTTTCCCACTTCTGCCACTATATTTACATGCTCACTCCTGTTATTTAATTAGTATAGTTTAAGTCATGAAGATGATTCTGTCGAATCGAAACTAGTCGACATATTTATACAAAATAATTGGATTCAAACAAAGTGTCTTTTCATTTAATTCGTATTTAATAAAACTTAATATCTCAATCTGGAAAGAAACAAAAGGAACAGATTTTTGTCCGTAACTTAATTATACTTAATCAAACATAACATAATAACATTCATATTAAACTAGCTGATGTGTACCCGGGCCTTGCTCGGTTATTTTTTTATTGTAATAAAGTTATGAAGTTGTGAATTCTTGCTTGTAATTTGGTAACCATAATTTATTTGACCGTAAAAGTAATGCCTCGTGAGTATTATTACTAAATAAAAACAAAGAAATAAAGAAAAATTAATTTAAAAATTTTATTTCTTTCCAAACACTTATTTTTTTTTAAAACTTACCTAAATAATATAGTTCTTAAGCAGGTGCCTATTTGGGTTTTCTATTTTTAAAATATTCTACATGAACAAATCTTCTTCTTTTAAATATGTTATCTGTGGCTAACCCGAGTGGTATATCTATGTGGTAATCTAAACACATCATTGCAGGTTCAATATTTTTTTCATAATAATTTTAAAACATTATAGCAGTTTTACATATAGGATTTCATCCATAAACTACTCTCTGAACCTTACCGGCACTAATAAGAATAAACTGCGCTATTTTCAGTTTTAATCAACATTTATTCATATATACTCGTATAAATAAAAATATTTATTTGCATTTTCGTCTTTTTACAATGTACTTTATTATTACTTCACATAATTGCATAAACATTTCACAATAATACTTTAATATAAATACGTGACCAACTCAGTACAGGTTCTCCAAGTGTGGCGTTAATAATTCGCTTTTAAACATTCATAATTTACACGTCATTATTTATAATGGTGGTTTTTATTTTTAAAATTGTCCGGGAATAAATAGAAATGAATAAAGATATAAATGAATCACGGTCTTTCTTTTGTGTTATTTTATTAAGGAAGGTTAAGTTCGATTCCATCCAGAGACAAAATGAAAGGAATATATTGACGTGCATATTTCTCGCTGTTTCCCTTACCGTTCCCCACCGTCAGAACCTACCCCAATCCACCCCAAGACCTCCGCCCTCGCCCTGCGGAATGCGGGCAATAAATATGATAAATCCAGCCTAGTTTTTACGACACCCGAGCGCGACTGTGATAAAACTGGGTCTCGCTGCAGTCATTACCCCGGATCCAGATAGTTCGCGGAATAATATTGTTGCTAACAAATTATCATAAAACTTCCCATACAGCGCTTACATTTATCTGGTACATCATCCCTATATACCCTAAACTATTTGAGTGATTCAAAAAATTAAAAAGTAATCATTTCTTCGATCGATTTGTAATTATTTTGCAGCATTATTACATTATATATAAAGCATTCAGAAACATGTATAATTTTTTAAAGAGATTTAAAAAAAAACATGTACGATTTTCTACAACGTTTTTTCAACAACGAATGCTGACGTAATTTAATATTTCTCATTAATTTATTAATAATGACATCTCAAAGTAATTAAACATTTATTGAAGAAACTATTTTATATTCCATAGTCTGGTGGTTTTTATTAGGCTTTTTATCGAGATTCAAATCGTAATGGTTAGTTAAGTAGTCATATCGCTTTTACCATACAGATTTGAGTATAAAAGTATTAATGAAAACAGAAGGTTCTTTGATGGTACACATCTATGAACTACATGATAAGCAAGTTTTATGGTTATTCTTAAGATCTCAAGTAGGTCCATTCAGTAAAACGACCTCCATGGTCGAGGGGTAACGTTCGAAAGACTACGAATCCGAAGGTCGCGGGTTCAAATCCCGGCGTGCGCAAGTAAATTTGATTTGTGTTGTTTCACAATTAATTAATTTAAAAAAAATATATTTTGTATTTGCGCACGTTCCAGAGTGGAATATACTCTCAGTATCGCCCTGGTGAAAGACCACTATTCAGAATTGAAACGTTGCTTGAAATGGCTTTTTAGCCGTGTTTGGTGACCAGATCTGAATAGCCAGGTATTCCTCACCTTCCTTTTTCCCCTTCTCCTTCCCCTCCCCAATACCTTCAGCCTCACAAAATTACCCAATTGGGGATGCCATAGTCTCACTGGCTCCAGACGGTAGGGAGCAGTTGGAACTCTTGTGCGGTATTCATAAAAAAAAAAAAAAAACAAAAAATGCTTTTACTTAGAGAAGTAAATTGTATTATATTTTCACAAAGATTTCTTTACATGATTTACTTGCACTTTTTTTATTTTTGTCTAGCAAGGAACGGCTCCCACAAGCTAGTAGGTTAGAGGTGCTGCTTTGTCTGGTTTTATGATTTAGAAGAGGATATTAAAAATGCAATATGTCAGATAAACAAATATATTTTCGAATGCCTACAAAAAACTATACAATAATTATGACAGGCAACTTTTGAAATAACAATCGCCAAAAACAGTTCGCTAATTTACCTCCAAACTTCTGATATTACATATTGACTCAATAGATGGCAATAGCGAACTTAAACAGTTATTATAAAGAAACCTTAATAACAAAATTTCGAATGTTAATACGTATCGAGAAGGTGTCGGTAAATAAACTAGGAATTGATTTTAAGGTATTACTTACATAAGTAATTTTAAGTAAGGTACAGAATATATCCTCATGCACAGCGTTTTATGGGGGTACATCTTTATATAAAAATAATATAGACGTAAAAGTATATATTTATTTTGATTTTTAAAAATGAATTGTTACATTATGGACATGAATTATTACTCCAGGTAATTTTTTATAATTTTCTCGATTAAATGGTTATGTTAAAAAATAAATAAATTTTTAAAAATGTGCATTAAGTCACCACGTAAAAAAAATAAAGTTACCGATATCTCTCTTGCGCAGAAAATATTTATTTCTGTCTATCAAATATGGCAAGATAAGTCAAGATATTTTTTTTCCAAAAAATAGTAAACCCCGGAAATTTACTGAAAAAAAACCATTAACTGAACTGAAGTTTTACATGTACGGTAAAAGATGCAACTCCAAAAAGCTTTAATTTAAAAATGTAAAAAAGTTTGCCATCTTCAAGGCTTTATCCGTCTATCCCCTACCTCCGTTAATTCTCCAACATGCCGAGTAATTCCCCTCCTCTCCCCCCGACACTCATCCACTAGAGGATGCCACCGACCACCTTAAATCTTCCACTTCCGCCCAGCCCGATTCCCGTGGGGTAGAATAGAGCCTTAATAGGTTGGGACGTGGGATACGCGAGGATATGAATTATTACCCTGGTATAAGGGCGGAAGAAAGTCCGAATATTTTTTATTGCTTAACGACTTTTTTTCTGTATATATAGGTTTTCTTATTCCACACTCCATTCATATTTTAAAGTGCCATTCAGATGATTTTTACATGAAAATATTATTACACATAGTTAGATTTGTTACATTCAAAGCACTAACAGGTATATCGCCCCTGGGGTGATTTTCCATAAAAACGACATATCCACATATTATTACAATTTTTAAAGCAATCATTTTCCAGGACGGATGATGATTTGTTTTATTAGTATTGCGTTAGATGAGAGTGATTACATTTCCGGTGTCGCTTAACACAATCATCATCAGAGTAGAAAATTAACCTGCGTGCTTTGTGGTGCGTTCTAACAAAACATTTTTTTACAGCTATTGCATACAGAAGGCAGTGAGGGAAATAATTTCCTTCAAGGTCTGTCATCTTTTGGAAAACTATGTGAAGGGTCTTTTGGAGGATATGAAGGAATTAACATGGGTCTTGAAGAGACCCGTGTTGTAGGAGGGAGAAAACACATAGGCCGACAGATCGTTCCATAGACAAGCTGTTGAACACGAGCAAGAGTCGTAGAAGCAACAGGTCCTGATTTTATTTTTACACCGTGACCATTTGTCACGGTGTAAAAATATTGGTTAACTTTGTTAAATTTGTATAACTTTTGCTTAAGACGTGAGAAAATAAATCACCAACTCGTCGCAATAATAATAATCGGATGATTTTTATAGCGCCCCTTTTGTGAGAAATCACCTCAGGGGCGCTGTACAAATATTACTTCATATTCTTATATTATTTTTATATTACGTCTATTCTATGAATTTATTATTATTTATTATTATTTTTTATTTTTTTTACATTTATTTTCTCTTTTTGGACAGGCCATCATTACACATTATTTATAGACCATATAAAGAGATGAAGTTAAATTATCAAAACTAAATTTAATGTTAAATTGAAAAAAAAGAAGCTAACTGTATTTATTCCTTACGATATATTACAAGAGGCTAATACAAATGATATATATATTGCAATAACATACATATACGTCAAGATTGTCAAATTATAAATTAAATTAATTCGAAATATTGAGTTCTCATATCTCAGAACTTTGGTTATATCAGTTAGGACGTGTTCACTCTTACCTAACGATTGTTAAAATGACTAAAGGATATATTGTTTAATGAGTCCAGGAACCAATAAACACTCGTATACTAGTTACATAAAATTACGGATTCAATAATTTCATATAATATGTAATGGAGCGATATGCTTGCACACTTTTGGAATTTTTTGGGACAGTTAGTCGAACAGACCTGGAATTAATAGTTAAACCGTTTCTTTATAAATAAAATACATTGGCACAGAGATTTCCAACATGCGTTTTCATCTACCAAAAGCCTATAAGGCACACAACTGCCTGAATTAAACCAAAATATTGTATTATTCTTATTCTTATTCTTATTCTTAAAAGCTTTTAGGTTTTAAGCAGTATCAAGGTTTTCACCCCTGACCTTGATGTGATAAATAAATATATAGAATCAGTACACAACTACTAAACCTATACAAATCTCAAGTACGACCCACTGTAGAAATTGGCAGCCACCACTAGTCGGGAAACGACAGAGTTGACAGAAAAAAGTTATGGAAGGTGTTGTCTAAGTATGGCGTGAATACAAATCTTATACAGGCAATCGCATCTCTGTACGAGGGAAGCGGTGCATGTGTTAGGGCAAACGGTGATTTTACCGGGTGTTTTGACATCACAAAAGGTGGCTATTCAATCTATACATGGATAATTGTATGTAATAATTGAAAGAGGTGGGCTTGAGAGGGAGAGTACGAAAACAGTGTGCAAATATAGTTGTGATATTATATTATAATGATATTTTATTATTGCATAAACACTTAAAGAAATATATTAGAAATCAATATTATTTATTTTGCTTTGAGTGTTAAGTGCGCAGGTATTTAGGTAGGTTCGAGGGGTTTACTAATATTTCAATCCTCTATGGTTGAAAGTTGATTTTTTATATATTTTTATTTTATTAATTTCCATATAATTTTGACATTTTAAGGTTCGGTATAAATATTTAAATACCTACATATTATAATTTTTTTTCATGGTCCTCCTCACTAGGAGATCCTGTGCTGAGGCGAGCTAGGTTTTGAAAAAAGGATTTTCAGCGACTTCCGTATTTCAACTTCAAGGTTTGTGAAGGGTATTTCGACGCTTATATATATATTTTTTGTTGTTGTTTTGATAATTAAATTTAAGAATAAATAAATAAAATATGGCGTTGTTCTAAGAATACTAGTCAGGTCTTCTTCTGTTAACTCTTTAAGCCTAGTTTTGCTGGACTTAATGCAATTATCGATAGAATTACTTTTTTGATAGTTTGAGTGAGAGTTTGTCGTATAACTTTTGAGCTAAAAATTCGGAGCTTCTTTATCCAAAAGTCATAATTAGATACATTCAGCTTGTCTAGTTGCTCTGGTATTATGATTGTAAGGAGTCATCGCCGTTTTGGTCCGTTTAAGATGATAAATTGAACATTTTTGGCAAAGATTTTTTGTGTATTTGGAACGTAAAAATGTATTATATAAATTTCCTTTGTTTTCGTCCTTTTAAATGATCTTTATGAGTTTTATTTAGTGGTATAATGTAACTTTACATAGCTGGGCCCTATCCCAAAATCATTTTCCAAAGGAGATTGGCATAAAGCATAGTATATTCTATTTGGTTCCTTGGTTGACAAGATATTTCGTAATTTTTTGATTTGATAATATTATTATATTATTGTAGAATTATTACACCAAATTAATCGCGAGGAAGTTAATGCTTTAATTTATATTAAAGATAAAATCTCATAGCAATATGCAATATTAAACTACTTTCAAGATTAGAAGCTAATCTGTCCTTCAAAATGTAGGACAGTCCTATGATTGATGGTTTCGGCAAGGTGAATATGATTGAATATTGAATAAACAAGTCCTTCAAACCCGCCTCAATCCTGAATCATTTTCTTTTCTGTGTCTATAACCTTCAAAAACCTAATTAAGGGCGCCAGCCTTATTTCAAGATGAGATATCCTTATTTCTAAGTTTGTTATTACAAGATGATCGTAACACCAATAATATTCTAACTGTAAACAGGGTGCGGTAGATTATTCACTGTTTGAGTAGATGGGAGTTAAAACTTTAAATCAATGTAAACTAGTACAATTTATTCGTTAATACTACAGGGTGAAAATTCAATCAATATTACTTCAGCTGTTTACAATCTGAATGAAGAAATTACATTTGTTTGGGTTATTCATCAAAGGCTTTACGAACAATAAACCCAGCATGACGATATCTTCATAGCAAAAGTCTGCACATTATCAGCTAGAATGTTGCAAGCTTGATTACAGCTAAAAATTTAAGTAAAAAAAAAATAACATTAGAATTGTTATTCATTACGTTTCAATTTGTTAAAATAGTTTTATTTGGATAAATAAACGTATTTTTAAACCACGCCAATAGATTCATAAATCGACTCATAAAGCTGAGTGATACATAAATTAATCTTATCAATATTTCTCAATAATATTATCTTTTTTTTAGTACTAAATTTTAAACGTATTTTTTTCCCCGTAGCCCCAACCAATACCTATCAAACACATATACGTAATTGTTTACTCAATAATATTTGTTTTTCTCATATCTACATAAGTCCGTTCATAAGCTTTTTTCTGTACTATTCTTCACATCTCCTTATACTTAAATATTATACTTTTTTCTAGATATATTACTATACTATGTCAATATTAGCTTTTTTCCCTTCAATTTTTGTATGATGGCACTTAATATGAACTTAACTTGTCAATTTGACTGTTCAAAAACGGGATGTGTTCCCAGTTGGGCAGTCAAAGCATTCTTACATTTTAGTATTTAATAATGTGTGTTTCAAAGAAATAAATAAAAAGATAAAAAATAATGTTTTTTTGGAAAGTAACGACTTTGTGATGAATCATCTTAAAATATTACAGAAACAACAAAAAATCTGCTTTTATTTAATGGTTCCTTGTATAATGAATAATTTCCCATAAAGCTATTGTTTCTTATTAAGGTATTGTAGGTATAATTTTATTCATTTATTTTAATACCTACATACGTACATATACATCTTCTTCCCCTTGTCTCACTCGGGTAAGGGACCCATCGCATCAAAAAGTCGCCTTCAGGCATCCCTGTCCTGTGGTACGTTAACGGCATCCGTCCATAGTAGGGCCATCCTCTCCTCACACAGCCTTTGGATTTGTTTCTCCCACCTTTCTCTGGAGCGGCCCGATGGACGTCTAAATACCTAAATAATAAATACACCGTAAATATACATAAATCAAAAAATTTATACAAATAAGTTTTATTAATCCACTTTTACGAAACTATTTTATTAGGAGTTTTATTTGTGGTCTTTTCCTCTCATGTCCTGTATATAAGAACCGGTTCCATGACAGTTGATCCCCCGACAGTTGGTCTCACAATAGTCGATCCCCCCCGACAGTTGATTTCTCCGAAAGTTGATCCCTCGGATAGTTGATCCCTCCAACATTTGATCCCTCCGGAAGTTGATCCCTCTGACAGTTGATCCCTCCGGCAGTTGATCCCCTAAAGGATTATTTCTGCTGTACGTCCTCATTTGTAAAATAAGTATGCAGAGGGGATGAGCGGCCGTATAACAAAAGTTCATATATTTACATCTGCAGGCGTCTGGATTGGAGATCCGCTACATATAATATTTTTACTAACAATAATGCCTATCTAATCAACTTTCAGGGGATTCAACTGTCGGGGGAATCAACTGTTGGGGGGGCCAACTGTCGGGAGGCCAACTGTTGGGGGATTAACTGTCGAGTCACTATAAGAACCATATAAAAATTCTACTACCATTTAATTTAATTCTAGGTCTCCAGATGTGTAATCATTTTACTTAATACAACCTTTTACAATTGAAAAAACTTTCAAGTACGGCAGTCTGTATATACGAGGGTTGTCCGTAAAATAAGTTTCCCTATTTTTTTTTGAATAGGGAAATATTATTTTTTTTTAATTCTGGATCGTAGCTTCGTCTTCCCCCTCCACATCCCTATCCGGCCGAACTCGCTGCGACGCTCAGTGTCGGTTTGGCAGCCGTAAATAATGGAGCTCCCAATCGCATCGCCCACGAGGTGTGAAGTACGCTCCATGATTAATAAAATTAATATCCCTATTTAAAAAAAAATAGGGAAACTTATTTTACGGACAATCCTCGTATCATAAAGATATAAAATAACGATTTTAGGGACCCTCAGAATTAAATTCTGTTTATAAAAAAAAAATTGGCAAAATAAAAACTTTACACAAATTATTCCAAATTCATCAAAATAATTTTAACATTATTTTACTAATTCAAAAAATAGATAAAGCTCCTCTAGACATCACTGCCTTTCTTCACTTCGTTGGTATTAGTTGTTAGCAAGTCCGGTGTCTTTTCACACCGCTTTTGAATTTGTACTGCTCTACTATGTCTGAGGAATTATTGTGTAAAACTAAAGGAACTATACCACCACCCGGTTGGGCTACATCATAAGGTCGGTTAGGGAAGGAGCTGTACGAAGATATCCAAAAACCGTATGTCTTTAGCTATAATAATAATAATAATAATTGTATTACTTCCATAGCTCCGTTTTCGTGGGAAAATCACCTCAAGGGCGCTTTAAAGCTATACTGCTATTGTTTATTTTGAAGACCTGTTATTTATTGTACAGCTTTTGGAGTAGTTATGTTGTTTTTCTACATATACGAGTATATGTTTTTATTAGTTCTGTAATGGTTTACATCATGTTTTTCTAAATTCTGCAAGTTTGAAAACAGTTTGAAAATGGCCTTAAATGCTGAAACAGCTTTCACAATAATAAAAACTAAGAATACTTGCAGAACTTGGTGATAGAACTTTGAAAAAATGAAAATTATTAAATTTGATTTATATTAAATTTAAAAAAAATAAATGTAGTTCTATGAATTAAACACAAAAACAATTAATACCTAAGCTAAAACTTCATAAAACAACTTGTTTATCTGAAGTGACCTGGCAAGTGCATGTTTCTGCTTCTATCTGAATACAATAAGATAAACCCTAACAAGTAATATTTGTACAGCGATTTCTTATACTCGTAGTTCTTGGGCAATAAATGTAACAATTTCTAGACATTTTGTTTTGAAACCCACATTTTGAAATATGTATTAATATTTGAACATTTTAACTCGCCTCTTGAAGCTATGGCCTGTCGGGATACGGGCCATAGCTTCAATAAAGAAAAATTAAACTAAGTTTGAACATAGTTTTTTTTATTACACATTCAAATAATTATATATATTTTAAATTGTATGCCTTAGAAACTTTATAAATCTAAAAAATTAAATCAATTAATTTAGTAAAAAAATATATAGCACCCTGTAGATTACCTCTGTTAACCATGTTTCCCTGTTAGTTTGACTAAAAGTGAAGTTTTGGAAGATTAAAATTGTTTTAATAAATGAAGTGTTTTAAGAGGGCAAACACTTTGCAGTTTGACATAATAATTGATAAAAAATATCCTTTTTTTAATGTAGACAAACAATCTCTAGTTACAAATAACCTATAACCTATAATATTTGATAATCTCCTACTGCCATCTCAGAAGGTGGTAGATGTTGCTTATGTCGTGGTGGAGCACGATGCCTGGGTGGGACCCAGACGCGATACCAGCTCAGCCACTGACCGACATTTTACAATGTATACTGGCCTGGTGAAGATGGAGAACAACTGAAACTAGTTGACGAAAGTATGTGTATTTAAAATGGTTTAAAACTAATTTAATGTACTTTATGTAGATCACTTTGATAAAAGCTCTCATAACTTTCAGTTAAAACCTCCAGCGCGTTTCAACAACGATTTATATAAATCTTCAAAACACAAATCACTGAAATGGTCTTGTCAACTAATGAAATTCTATCCCGGTAATACCTTTATCCGCAAAAATGAGGCACAGCATCACCTGGACCTTAATATCTCTCCTTTATATTCCCGTATCCTTCATAAACAAAGCCCAGCCCAATTTCAGGACATTTCTAAAAGGCCTACAATATAAGGCTATAAGGATATCCCTCCAACGGTAAAGAGATACGAGTTCAGCCATTGTTAATAACGGTCGCTCTGTCAACCTCTGCACGTGTTTTGATTTCACTATGAAAAGATTGTCCAAAAATATAACCCTTTATTCACACTCTTTCAAGTGGAAAATATTCCATAAAATGAATAGAAAATGTTTTATTTAAACCACTATTTGATACTTAAATTTCAACATGTTTCGGAAGCGAAGCTTCCCTAATGTGAGAAATAATTACAAGAATAGTGAAATAATAAACATAGGTAAATGATAACGTAGGTATTGACAAATTACAAAAATAATCAAAGATTAACTATAAGTGATGAAAGTAGGTAAGGAAATAATTAAAAATTTAAAAAAAAACTTTTTTTTAAAAACTGAATAATAAGTTATTATTATCAATTAAATATGAAATAAAATATCTATGTGTATGTACATATATAGAATTTTTTAAAAATTATCTAGGAACTAACTAGACATAAAAAAAACAGTAATTAAAAAAATAATAATTATTTTTATGAATATTATTCTAAATATAGGTTTCTTTTTCGCCGCTACGCGCATGATTTCATGCGAAAATAATTTGTGCCCCCAGCGCTACGCGCATCATATCATGCGTTTGACTTTAGCGGCTGTATACTACGTAAATACGCGACGAATTTAGCAGATAACTGATCCAAAAAATAGTTCAATCCTTTATCTTACTGACATCTGGCGTTTGCTGGTTAAAATATAATAATTTGTTTACATAAAACACTGTGAAGGCGATGATTCGTTAAATCTTCATTCAGTCATTTGAATGTCGCGCCGCTGAACCGTTGTGTCATCCATAGTATTTGTTATGTGATCCAATCTGCTTTGATGGACTTATGCGTCGATGTAAAATATTGACCGATTTCTATTTTGCGAATCTTTTTAAGTAATTTATTTTTCTGTGGTACATTAGTTTGTTTGTGAACTTAAGTGACGTGAAGTGTTTTAAAAATAGTTATTTTACTCAAGACTTTTTGATTGACTTTCTTTTGTGATTTTATTTCTAAATTGTATGGACAAATTAAGTTGTAATATATCTGTCTATATTTATGGGCTTACCGTTAATATATCAAAATTGAACTTCCTTAAAAATGGCAAACCCCAGTCTTACGGAAGAAGAAATTTATGAAACATTTTTAGACATTGACTCTGATTTAGAAATAAGTGAAGATGATCAAGATCTACCAATTACTGAAGAAGTTAGTGACAGTGAAATAAACGCCCCCGGGACAAGCCAAGATCATGACTCTCGTACACCTAACTTAGACTATATCGTAAATGCAGACTGCTTTTCTTCTTGGACCTTTGGTCCATTTATTCCAATAGTTCATGAATTTGATGATTTTGATATTTCTATTTTTGAAACTGTTACTACATGGTGGAACTCTATTATAGTGTATTATAATAAAAAAAATATAAAACTTTTTTCCACTTTAATTTTTATTTGACCGTAACTGGGTTTCAGCTCGTTAGGGCCATCTTCAGACTGGTACAAATTATTCTAAATCTATGGTTTTTATACACAACATATGGGGGAGGGGAAGAGGGGTGGACTACAAGGGTTTAAATCAATTATCTTAATTACATTTTTTATTAGGTCGTTTTAGTAATTCTAGTATTCTAATCACCTTGGGTTTTTTTTTATTTACTTCGATATTATTCAGGGGAAAAACCTTACAAGTAATATGACTTAGTACTGGTCTAATTTTATTGTCAAATCATTATTATATTTATGGTGTGTGGGAATTTTTAATTCCTTTTGAAAGGGTACATGTTTGCATTGGAGTAGGAATGGTCATTATATAAACTAAATACATATTTACTTTCAACATTATTACGATAATTACAATGGGTTTGTACCCATTGTAATTATCGTAATAATGTTGTTAGCGGTGATTTAACAAAAGATTCTAATTGTTTATTCATAACAATTGTTTATTTAATAAACTGAAAGAAAAAAGAGAAAAAACTTACATTAACAATCATTTCACAAGGTCATATTTTATATTTGTTTTATTATAATACATTGATGATTTTGTGTCAGGTTTTGATCCATCTACTTTATTTTCTGGTAATTCATCGGAAATTGACTTTTTTGAATACTTCTTGAACAAAGAAATAGTGACAAAAATGGTGATCGAAACTAATCGATATTATATAGCCACCATATCAAAACAAGAACCTTCCCAAAAATCCAGACTTCGTAAATGGGTTGACACATCTGTCGAAGAAATGTACATTTTTTTGCACTGTTAATGTTAATGACGAGAAACCGACATCTTACTATTGAAGAACACTGGTCCACTGACCCATTGCTCGCTAGTACAATTTTCGGAAAAACCATGTCTAGGGATCGTTACGAAATTATATTGCGAATGTTACACTTCTCAAACCCCGACACACAAATTCCTGGTGACCGACTTTACAAAATTAAAATCCTAATTGACCATACCCGAAAATTGTTCAAAAAAACTTTGATGCCTTATGAAAATTTATGCATCGATGAGAGCATAATTGTTTTCAAAGGGCGTTTAATTTTCAAACAATATATACCATCCAAACGTCACCGGTTTGGAATTAAAATGTTTGTATTGTGTGACGTGAAGACGGGTTTTATATTAGACTTCATTATTTATTGTGGCGAAGGGACTGACATAACTGACTCTGAATGTCTCGGGGTTTCGGGGGCTGTAGTAACGACACTACTTCAAGATTATTTAAATAAAGGACATAATCTTTTTATCGATAATTGGTACAGTAGCCCTCAACTATATGATTTTCTCCATACGAACAAAACCAATGCATGTGGTACGGTGCGGAAGACACGAAAAGGCATGGCGAAATTTAATAAACTCAAAAAGGGTGAAATGAAAGCACAACATCGTGGACCTCTGTTGGCTTTAAAGTGGTGCGATAAAAGAGAAGTTCACATGCTAACAACCTTACATGACGACTCCATGGACATGACGGGAAAAGTTGATTGGAAAACTCGTCAACCAATTATGAAACCCAAGTGCGTTCTAGACTATAATAAGTGTATGGGTTCTGTTGACAAAGTGGACTTGATGTTAAGTAGTATTAATTGCCTGCGAAAAACAATTAAGTGGTATAAAAAAGTGGCCTTCCATATTATTGATCTATATTTATTGAACTCTCATATAGCTTTTAAATCAATTACAAATAAAAATGTTAGTTTAGCAGATTTTCAATTAGCCGTAATACGACAATTGTTGCAAAAATATCATACAACTTCCCAATCTGAGCCTCATTCTCGATCTTCACACGATTTACCTCTGAGACTAACTGCTAAGGCATTAGCAAAACATATGCCCCACCCAATAAAGGGAAATAATTCTCAAACACTTCACAGAGCCTGCCGAGTGTGCGCCATTTCTAAAAAAAGGAAAATGTCCCAGTATAAATGCCCAGAGTGTGATGTTTTAGAAACTACCACGAAAAACAAAACTTATAAATATTTCTACTCGTGTTAACTTTTTATTAAAACTTTATTTGTTAGTAGATATAATATTAAAAATAATTGTGTTTTGATGATATCGGCGCAGTGGTCCAAATCCCATCAGACCGGGTAAGTAACTACTATAAACAATATAGCAGTGTGCATGAATATGGTGACAGTTCTTGTTGATTTCTTGTGATGACTCGATGTTTATAATATTATATCTGTATCCTGTGGTTTATTGTTTATTTATGTGTTTCAACAAACTTCAAGAGAGTTAACTACCCCAGCTGACCTTCACCTCCAAGAAGACAACACAGGACGCCCCGTACTTCATTCCTCACTTCACCTTGTCTAGTAGATAAAATAGTGCATTGAACTCTCAAATAAGATTACATTATCTAGTTCCGTCTTATATCGATGCATATGTACTCAATACAAAACGTCAACATCCGTTGCGTAACTGATAATACTATTTTGTTGTTTTGTACCAAATAAACTTTAGATATTAGATTAATCAGGACAGCTATAAAAGTGGCTGCCTCACCCTAAGTGAATTAATCTATCTTGTCGAGTGAATCCAAGCAGTTGCTTGTCGTATTGCTCACATGATAATTCCTTTTGAAATTGTACGTTACTTGTTGTATTTTAAATGTTATAAAATAAAGGATAATTAAATCCAAATATTGTTTAATTATTTGAATCAAAGTGAACAAGAAAAGTTAACTGGCGCCCAGTACGTGGGTCATAAAATTCGGGGAAGCTGTTAAACTTGGCCGTAGCCAGGACTCCCTAGGTGTTTTTAAATACCTCAACGCGAAGGACCAACCAAAAAAAAATCGTTAACTGCAACAACATTCATGTAAGTACATTTTTCAATTGTTCGTCTATCCCATCCGTACGATAGATCCTTTCCCTACCTTATCCAAAAGGTTAGAGATAAAATCCATAAAAAAAAAAATCTTTTTATAAAATGGCACAGCCAAACGAGAGATCCGCTCTCCAATACTCAGAGTCGATTCTGGAGTATGACGGTTCTGCCCAAGATATTAATTTGTTTATAAAATCAGCTAGGGGTTACATTGCACGAAACGGCAATACCCCAAGCAATGTCGAAAGAGTAATTTCGAGATTGCGCGGCAAGGCATTACAGGTGATCCTTATGAACGATCACGAAAATAATATCGAAAAAATTTTGGAATCGTTAAAAATTGAATGTGGTGACAACAAGTCGGTCACATTACTTCAGACCGAACTAATTAACTTCAATCGGGGAAATAGAGATTTCGGAAACCTGATTCATGAAATGAATCAAATATTATTTTCAATAAAAATTAAAATTTCGGACCAATATGGACCAGCGAGTGCGCAGCTCCTAATGGAACCATATAAAGACACGGCACGTAATACGTTGTTAAATTTTTTACCCACACATATTAAATGTGCAAATCTAACAAAAAATTACGACACCCTGTGTGTTGAGATACGTATGTTGGAGGCGCATGGTGAACTCCACTGTAATAGAACATTTGATAACCCACAATATAATCCAAACGGTCATAGACCGAATCATACCAATTTTAATAATAATAATAATTATAAACCGTGGCAACACAATAACTTCACGAACAACAAACCCGGACAGAATTTCGGGGTTCGAAATAATAACATGTCGCAACAAAATAATTCTAAATATCTAGGAAACCCACAACGCCGTAACGAGGATGTTAGTATGAGGACAGCGCCTATGCCACGCTCGTTCAAAGGCCCAGTCATAGACTTGGGTAATGGACGTACGGCACAGGAGCTATTTCAATGTGATCACGGAGGCCAGGATTTTTGGGCGAACGAAGAAGATCCCCAAAAAACCTCGTCCAACTAAACCACATTCATTAATTTATTTATTGTAATGGACTTCCATATGTAGAAGCTCCATAAAACATAAATTTTTAATCGATACTGGTAGTTCAAATCATTCAGGCTCTACTCATATATATATATATTTTTTTTGCAACTAAATTAACAAAGAATTTTCGGTACGAACGGCGCACACCATAACGACCCATAGAGGTACGGTTGTGACGCATTTTGAAAAAAAAAAAAAAACTCCAACAAAGCAAGTTCAACTATTCCATGTAATGGACATAATCGAACTTGATGAATTATTGGAGAATAATGAACGTGGCTGTACAAACCATGTAGCCGACTTATTATCTAGAGTAGAGATCCATCATAGTGAGGTTAGTGATGATCAATACTCGTTACGAGTAGAAATCACTTCGGATGCCCAGAGTGTCGCCGACACCATGCATAGCCATGTGGACGATAATGGAGGAATCCCGATTCGTCACAAGCATCCACCCCCACGTATGAATAGGATATTTACAGAATCATGTAATCAGGAATTACGTAAATTGAAAACAAAAGAAGCAGGTACGGATCATGTTTGGTGTATCCCCCTCGATAATGCGCAATGTATATTTTTAAATTATGTAAAATATTTAAACAAGAATAAATATGCGGTAATTATCAATGACGACAAGTTATACCAAATCGTCAGTGAATGTTGTAGAAAAGAACTGATTACAGTTATATTTTAATTACAATAAATTTATAAGAAATAATAATGTAACCTTACCTAATGTAGGCTTAGAACGTTTAAAATATTTAATTGACCATAATAAAGCATTGATAGATAACCTTATTGTAACTAGACATAAACGAGGTCTTACAAATGGTATCGGGTCGGTAATTAAATTAATAACGGGAAATTTAGATGATAATGATATGAATAAGATAACGCAACAAATGGAAAGTAATCTACATTTGAATCAACAACGAATCTCTGTTACTTCGAAAACCTTAGAAGATTATTACACTAAACTTAAAAATATTTCACTTAACCAATTAGTTATATGGGCTCAAATAAGCCACGATCATTATGAAGATCAAACTGATTTGTTGATCACCCATTTAATTTATCAAACGGAAACAATAACTGAATTAGTAACTAGAATCACGGAAGCAATTACCTTTGCCGCTCATGGAATGTACCACCCTAGCATTATTAAACCAAAAGTCTTCATGGACTCAATATCACAAATAAATTCAGAAAACTTATTTTCTAAAGACTTTGATATTATTCAACGCTTTTTACAAGTTCAACTCATAAAAACCAAGCAAACCTTGCATTTTATTCTATCCCTTCCACTAGTAGAGAATACAGTATACATGTATTATGAAATTATTCCCATAATATCCAAACCAGGTACCCAATGCTTCCAACCCCACCTCCCATCCAGACGAATATTGAGAGATGGAAAACAAATGTATGTCGCAAGCAAATGCCAAATAATCTCAGACCAAAACAGCTTATGTAACAAAGAAGTAAATACCATTGATGATTGCACCACCTTGGTGTTAGAAACCCAAAACGAGCAGAACTGCAGCCTTCACAAGATCACATGCCCAGAAGAATATACCCATATTATAGGAGACAATATGATGTATGTATTTCGTGACAAGCCCACCCCACTACAAGCACATTGCCTACAACATAAACAGAGTATTGTTATTTCTAAATCAGTACTCGTGACCAACGATGAATGCAGCATACAAGGAAAAACATTTAATATGGGACGGACTATCAACAAGGAAACATTAGTCATTACGTATTCCAGAGAAGAACTACATGTATTACAGTTACCCACATTACATATGGACGAAATAGAAAAACCACACGAAGATTCCAGCATCACCACCAACGTGACAGAAACCACCTCCACCAGTGGAAGTCTACATATCACACTAACAAGTTGCCTAATAATATTGGCAATTGGATATATCCTATGGAAAATATGTAAACTCTTCGCATCCCGAAGGAGTTCCCATTTAAAGGGGGGAGAGTTAACTACCCCAGCTGACCTTCACCTCCAAGAAGACAACACAGGACGCCCCGTACTTCATTCCTCACTTCACCTTGTCTAGTAGATAAAATAGTGCATTGAACTCTCAAATAAGATTACATTATCTAGTTCCGTCTTATATCGATGCATATGTACTCAATACAAAACGTCAACATCCGTTGCGTAACTGATAATACTATTTTGTTGTTTTGTACCAAATAAACTTTAGATATTAGATTAATCAGGACAGCTATAAAAGTGGCTGCCTCACCCTAAGTGAATTAATCTATCTTGTCGAGTGAATCCAAGCAGTTGCTTGTCGTATTGCTCACATGATAATTCCTTTTGAAATTGTACGTTACTTGTTGTATTTTAAATGTTATAAAATAAAGGATAATTAAATCCAAATATTGTTTAATTATTTGAATCAAAGTGAACAAGAAAAGTTAACTAGAGAGTTAATTAAGCTTTTAAGATAAGCAAATCATAAATCTGTCAAGAAATAAGAGATTTATAGCTATTTAAAGTGGTAGGTTTTGAGTTTCAAAATGGGTACCGCGTACGAGTGTAATTTTCGGTACATTTGAACGCGGTGAAAAGGTTTGAGAAAATAAAATTAAAACATATATTTGATTGTTATTAATATTTAATTGACTGTTAACACTTTTTCTAAATTGCAATATTTCAACTTTATCTAATTGTGAAGCAGTTGTATTCTTAGGAAAAATGTTTAAACCCTTATTTATGTCAAAAGATTGAATGTTTCTAAAATGCGGTTGGTGAATTCAAAATAATTAATATTACTTGAATACCTTAGGTGCTGCTTAACTGTAGTATTCAAATTTCTTGAAGTCTTACCGAAAAGCTACTGAATTGTTGTCCCGCTTGTGGTATAACAGAAGTACGTTGCGCCGGTCCCGCTTCCCCCCGAGTGGTGAGCTAGCGCCCATTGAAATGTATGGCGCAGTGCTCTGTCAGTATCACGCATGAGGTTTATGTCGATTCCCTACAGGACCGTCGGAGAGCGGCCTTACTGTAAAAAGTTAGTTGGATAGTATTTGCGATGTTTTTTTATTACTATATTTGTAGGACGATTATTTAAAAATAATATGTTTCTCCCCTGTTTCCCAACTTCAATTACTTGTGGATAGATACAAGATTTAATAATCTTTTTGTTTAACATATTTTCTATTAATTTCGTATTAGAACCGTCGCTAGCTGCAGTCTTTTCTTTTTTTAATTTTTTTTAATTGTATAATATTAATTATATACAGTGGGAACTTATACCCGCTAAGCCACTGCAAGTAGCTTGTCAGCAGGAGTTTATTTCAACAATATAATATAATACAACAATAAATTACAATCATCATACAAATGTAGGGCAAAAATTATTATATTTAGGCGCATGCATCTTGTCCTGTACATAAGTTGAGAAAAAAAAAAATTAAAGAAAAAAAATATTGGTAAAAGCATTACAGATTTGTTATTGAGATACTAGAGTCCAATCTTATAACACCGATTTAAATAATATTATAAAAATGTCAATATCATAAAAAATATCAAAATTATAAAAGTACCAATATTATAAAAGTATCAATATTATAAAAACATCAATACTTTTAAAAATATCAACATTATAAAAACATTCATATTACAAAAATATAACTATTACGTAAATATCAGAAATATCAAAGCATCTGTAAGTATTAAATAGATTAAGAAATAATATTATTAATTATAATTATATTTAATCTTTGTTAAAATTATTATTGAATAGAGGAACATTAACTAGACTACTAAGCATGGAGCGAAAAGCTGATATTTTTTTAGTAATATAATTTAAATAATTATAATTACATAATTAAAATAGTGTTATTTATATAATTTATTATAATTTATATAATATTTTATTTACTTTGTATCCTGATGAGGAAAAATGTTGATATATATATATATGTTTTTAATGCTGGTTTAATCAAAGCATTGATATTCATTTAATTGAAAATAACACATAAAAGTGATTTTGCATTTATTGAAAAAGGAAAATATTCCATTTATTCTTTAATTAGAATGACATCGACCTTTGTTCAATAGGGAAATAACTCAAAATATCTGGGTTTTGAGTTAATGATGAAAAATGGTAAAGGAATTCTCCCTTCTCATATTTCAATAAAAAAGATAAGTCTAATTTGTCCTAATTATGTAGTCAGATAATTCTTTATGGAATTATAATGAAATCACCACATTCTTATTTCATCGGGAAACATGTCAAATGTTTCCGTTGAACTTAATAAATGTAGCCATTTACACCTATGATATGATAGGTTGATAAATTACTAACATGTTGCATCTATTGTTATGTTATAGGTGAAGAAAATAACTTTACATCGGAGCGATGTCTTTATGAAAAAAATTTAAATCCAGTTTTCTCAAAATGAGGTATTTTGAGTTAGTTCCCTATTGAACTGAGCTATTGATATTATTACTATCTCAGAAATTTTAATATTTATTCCTGTCTAGAATATCACCCAAGCAATTCCCCTCGCAACGTGAGACCCTCGGATAATGTACAATATCGGTTCCTTAAAATGTAAAATAATTCATTATTCACTAACAAAACGCACACATACCTCGAAATAATAAACCTAAATTAATATTTATTTACTATAACTAGTTTAATTACGTGGGTTAGTTAATAAAGAAGGCTTCAAAGCAGATTAGTTTTCAAAATATTGCAATGAAGTTTTGCTAAAATGAATTAATTAGACCAAACAACTAGAATTGGTTCCTAATGTTATGTTATGATGGATTTTTAAGGTGCTTTGTAAATAGCAAATAATTAAAAAAGAATAGTTCTTAAAGAATCTTATTAATATAATGGTTTTCCATTGTTTGTACTGCACCTGTAGATATTTTTTGTTTTTTAAATATTTAAAATAAATCAAGTTTAATAATGTTATTATTAAGTTCCTCAAGTATTTTTAGTTTTTATTATTAAGACAGCTGTTTCGGCGTTCAAGACCGTTTTCAAACATTCACCTTTCAAAATTCACTACTCATCGGTATGTTCACATTATCAAAATAATATAACACATTTAAATAAATCAATTAAAAAAGCAATATCATTTAAATACGGGGAAACACGTTATAAATGTAACAAATTTAAATTATTTTCTAAATAAATCGGTTAACCGGTAATAAATCTTTTTTTTAAACCCGTCCAAATTAGAATGGGTGTGAGTGAATAAAATCATATAAATAAGTCGTCACAATCTGGATTAACCGCAGTTTGAAAACGGCCTTGAACGCAGAAACAGCTGTCAAAATAATAAAATCTAACAATACTCGCAGAGCTCATTAATAACATTATTAAATTTGATTTATGTAATTTTTTTTTAATAAATGGAGTTCTGCGAATTAAACACTAAAACATTAAATATTTTATTGGGATTCATTCTTTTGGAATTCGATGTCAGTGTTAAAACTTTGCATTAAAATTTTTGGTTAATCATTTTAGAACTATCCATACCCACACATATAATGAAATTACTTGATTTTATCGGCTTATCTTGCAGAACAATCGCTAAATATATATTATGCTCGCGCATGTGGACAGAAGTCCTGTAAAGTGGATTATTCGTAAGCCGTATGCAAAGGCAGAAGGAGAATAGTTGTTTGGTTTTCCATCCTCTTTACTTACCCCTGCAAGAGGTTGGTTGGTATTTATTACCACAAGAACACGTTAGCCAATGTGATTTTAAAGAGCGCGAGTTTGAATGAATTTGGGCACACCGATAGTGGTTCAAACTGGTTTAAACTAGTTTGGAACACTCCTAGTCGAGAGTAGTCCTACGATACAGCACGCCACTACACAAGCAAAAATCATTATAATTTAAAAAATGGTATTATTTAAACACCCAGTGGTTTTTTTACATAGAAGTACATCATTTTTAAATCACATAAAAATAGAAAACATACGTATAAGTTAATCACACTTGAAATAAGAAAAAAGAAAAAAGGAAAAAAAAACTGCACCAAAGCTCAAAATATACAGGAATATAAAGGAATATAAAACATAAACAAATACAATATTCACAAAGCCAATATTAGCAATATTAACAAAAAAGTAAATAATGTAAAAAGTTGTAATTATAATTTGCCAAATAATTTGTACATATTTTTTTTTTAATTTGCCAATTTAAAATTATTGTCAAATACATCCATATCAAAATGATTTTTTTTTAAAAACATTTTTTAACTTTTTCAAATTATTTATTTTGTACCCCCTGCTTTCTAATATTGTTTTAATTTATTTAAATAATAACGATATTAGAAAGCAGGGGGACTAACTCCTGACATCGATGATATATATATATATATATATATATATATATACCATAGATTTAGTTTTCATTGTACCAGTCTGATGATACCCACAATGGGGTGAAACCGGTCCGCTCCAAAAAAAATAAATGGAAAAAAGACAAATTATGTCTACATTTTATTGGTGAAAAATGCTTTGACTTAATGTAGACATAATTTGTCTCGACGCCATCTATTGAGGGATTTAGCCGTTACCAGCCTTTCTCATACTAATAAAAGTTGGTTGTTTACAGGTGAAATATAATAAAAAACAATAATTATTGAATGAAACACTAGTATATATTGATTAACTTGGCGGGTTTGCGATAAGCCGACATAGCTCAACGGTAGAGCATCTGACCGGCAATCAGAAGGGTGCAGGTTCGAGTCCTGTCGGCGACATTTATCTTTTCTCGGAAGGTTTTTTCAATTTGGATGAGTGTTTCAGGCTAATAATTATTGTTTATAAAAATAATTGTTACCCTTTGCGCTATGCACAAAAATCTTGTCTTAAAAACTTTAGTTTATCAATTAATAAAAGAAAATTAATTTACTATGGAATTCCATCCGGAATTGAGTGTTTCTAAATTAAAAATAACAACAATATTTTTTAAATATCTGTGACAAGACTGTGTAAGCGTTGAATTGGGGAATGCAAACTGTAGTTGGAACTGGATATATATATATACATATATGTTAATGTTTGTCTTGCAGTTCGTTTACAATTTATAATTTTAATAAAAAGGTTACGTCGTTAATTTTCCGTCTGTTTTCTAACATTGAAATATTAAAAATATTCATTAACTATGAGTAATTTATGTGCACTAAAAGTATGTTAATTTTAAAATTTATGAAACCCAAAAATTTTCTTTGAATTCTTTCTACATTATGAATGTGTATTTTGTAGAAGGGCGATAACACTAGGAATTATGTTCTACTAGACTTCTAATTAGGGATATGTACAACAATTTTATTACTTGTAACGATTAAAAAAAATATTCAATTTATTTTTTATAAATTATTGAAGTTTGTAAAACTCATTGTAATATTTAATCATTGAAGAAGATAATATTTATACATCCCAAAATGAACCACTAAACCGAAAAAACAACAAAAATTAAAAAGATTTCAGTCATAAGGACAGCAGCCAATAATATGGGATTTATAAAAATGGAGGATAATATTAACAAGTCTTGATAATATAAAGTATGATATCGGTGTAAATGGCGTAAATTGAACTGGTCTCATTAGCTGAGTTGGTTAAGCCGTTACTCCGGATAGGTAGAGGTCCTGGGTTCAAGTCCCAGATGCGACTGAAATCTTTTAATGCCGAAATTTTTCATTTCCGTAAAACTTAGATTTATATGATTTATTGAATAATCAATTTCATCAATCAACTCGTAATTAAGTTCATTCGCAGGTATGTAATTATTTACTTTTACTCTGCGTAATATCTTCGAATTTACTATTTAATAGACTTGAACATTAAGATAATTTCTCATCAATGTGAGAGCAAACATTAGAGCTCACTAAAGAACATTCCTAACATTTCTGCGGTCAAATTAGAGATATTTACAACGATTAATGAAGGTACCTTTGCTAAGTAAATTCTCGGCATTCTTTCCTTCAGCGGGATTCATTGATAAACTTTTATTAACCCAAGTTCTGGGTATAGAAAGGTACCAAATGACTACGGTTCATCAAATTATTTAGGCCCCTGACACTGAGAGATTGTCTGCAGTGAAATCGGGTCAAACAAATAAGTTTTTTTTGGTCCTGTGACGTCTACTTATAGTTCCGGATTACAAAGTTCAGTCTTGTAGGTAAAATCAACTCCTTCCTTCCTTATTTTCTATTCATTGGGACTGTTTGGAAGCTGGAGATCCCATCAAAGATGCCAATTACGATGGCAACAACTGTTACTTACTGTTAGACTCTTCTTGCAGATTTTTTTAAAAATGCCTTCTCTCTGGCCATAGCGTGTTTTCGCATCTACGAAATAGAGCACCCTCTATTGTGTTCGGGATCAAGTGTAAAATATGTACGTCACCAAAATGACTTTATACAGAAAGTAAAAATGTCTATTTATATAGAGAGATGCTCTAACACGCAAGGGGAAGAAACTAAAATAAGAGGGGCGGGGGTGATGCGTATTGTCATATTATATTGTATTATAATAGGTACACATTAGGGTAATATCCTTCTTAGAGCTCGCCTTAGATGTGTGCGACAAAATTCCCAGTTACATTTTACTCTGGTATTTTATATGTATTTCCTATTTACATTCATGTATTAGATACTATTAATCCAGACAAGTAAGGTTAAATGACAACGGATATATTAGAGTAGAGTCAGCCATTTTCTCCAATTATCTATTTATTACGTACTTTTCTTCTACTTTGCTTATGAGTCTATTGATTTCTAATGATTCGAATTTGTTTAGTTTTTTACTCTTATTGCACACACGTAATAGTGTAACATCTGTTTATTTATGAAATGAATGGTTATTGTCTAGTAATTTATAAAAATGTTCTTGCGAACTACTCAGTAAAATGTACCTGGTTACCCTTAGTTCATATAATTATGTGAAAAAAAAAACAAAACTAGAAATAACCATCATCTTAAAGAAAAGCTGACATGGTGGACATATATTTTATATTTTGTTTTTTAAACGTAGATTCAGTATACAAACACAATGTAATCCGTCTCTCGGAAGGTAATAAACCAAACGAAGTTTTAAATTATGTAATTGTAAAGACTTCCTTCATTAAAAAAATTTTAAAAGTTAAAACATATAGGTATAATATTAGAAAGCAATTGGACTCACTCCTTACATAGATCGTAAATATTATATACCAAAGATTTACTTATAATTGTGCCAGTCTAAAGATGCCCGTGATAGGGTGAAACTGATCCGGTCGAAAATAAATAAGTGGAAGAATGTTACAGTGGTTTGTTTTTTGACAAAAAAAATCATTTAAAAATTAAATTCCAACCATGAGTTAACATTTTCAAAATTAGAAATTACTGTATTTATTTAAACGATAAAGATTTTTTTTTTACACGATTAGAGTAATAAATAAATATCTATATGTTTCAAAACCAATGTTTCTTCATCACTCATTAGTTCGATTAATAATCCATTTATTTTTAAATATGTGGATATTTATTTATTAAAATAGTAGTTAAAACAAAATTGTGTTTTTCATTTATTTGAAAATCGTGCCACAAAGGCAATTTACATTATTGAAAAAGTAAATATATTTATTTGTGTAATTTCTGATAAAGTCGGTAAAAGGGTTGCAACAATATATGTGTTTTAAATTGCACAAATTGGAAAGAGTTTTTGGAGTATTTAATTTCGTTAGTCTGACATCAGACCAGATGTTCTCGAATGCAGTACTTTTCTTCAATCGGCAACATGGCTAAACTTTAAACCCGAATGGATGGAACTTACTTTGACAGAGTTCCTGATGTAATTCCAACTTTCGGAGCAAATTTGACAAGCCATGATGCAGTGAGATCTGAATCCAGTTTCCTGTTTACTGTTTCCTATTCCTGTTCGATGTGCAACTACTTAGTACGGTTACGAAAACGAGTCACATCAAGAAGCGACCGCGGCGAAGTTAGGTTCCTGTTTTTCTTTAACCTTTACGTACCTAAATGTGAAAATGTAACGTACAATCCGAAAGGGGTCAGTAGGGTCCCCCATAAAATCACGTTCTGACCGTTAACCTTAATTTTCCTCTTGCCCTTTCCAGTTATACTCAGATAATAGTTATGACCGCTTTAACCAGACATTGCCCATCTTCGGCCAACGGTCAATCAATAAGTAATGCGAAACGTTTTGAGAGATAGTACGAGAGCGAGCATGACTCAAAAACTATTATTGTAGGGTTTCCCAGTAAAATGCACCTTTTACTACCGCACACGCGGCCTATTTAAAGGGGAAAAACTTTTTTTTAAGTAGTCGGAATATGAACGGGACAGTCACACATCGTGGGGGATGAGGGGACAGTATTTTTTAGGAATTTAATTGATATAATTTAATGCCTTAAAAATATTAAAGGGTTGTTTTTGTTTTATATTCACTTAGTTTTCCGAATAGTTTTTCTAGGGTAATGTAAATTATACAGTTCGTGTTGTAAAAACCATCTAAGATATCGAACAAAACTCTAATTCGGGGTAAGTTTATTACCCCATCCGGAAAGGGAGCGCAATCACATAACTGCGCTTGCAGTACTGTGTATGTTAATTTTTAATTAAAAGGCACTGTAAGTTTCAGTTACGAAGTGTTTCCGGGAAATTCGATGGTTAAACGTTTTAAGCATTACCATTATTTGTTCTAGACTATTTTTTTATTCTTCAATAAATGTATAATTATTTTGTGTCATTACTAATAAAATTAATTATAAATTCTTTGTTTACACCACTATTGAATATATATATATGTTATGGTTGAGATTTTCACGGGTGTAAGATGTAGAATAATTTTCTCGGTTTACCCGCGTAATGTACCATAGTCCTTAGAAGGACTTTTTAACTCCTGACGTTTCGGACAAATCACATTGTCCATCTTCAGAGGCCTTATGTCTTGAGTTTTGTTTTGAACTGATCGCTTGAGCGTGTCCGTTCAATCCAAAAGTCAAAACCTAAGTGACTATCCAAATCCAAATTCAAATCAAAAGTCAAAACCTAACTAACTTAGGTTTTGACTTTTGGATTGAACGGACACGCTCAAGCGATCAGTTCAAAACAAAACTCAAGACATAAGGCCTCTGAAGATGGACAATGTGATTTGTCCGAAACGTCAGGAGTTAAAAAGTCCTTCTAAGGACTACATTACGCGGGTAAACCGAGAAAATTATTCTACATATATATATATATATATATTTATTTTTTTATATCAACACGTTGATATGTATTATTTCATTATTTGTCATTATATTGTTTTCATTTATGTTAATCAAATAATTTCGTTTTTAAATTACTGATATAAATTTTCTCTTTTTAATTTATTTTTTAATTTTTTGTGTTTTTTTTTATATTTTCACATTTTTCATTAATTACTAACGTACTTGCATAACTTATTATTAATTTTCGTTTATGTCTATTCTAACATTATTTATTTATTTATTAGTGTTTGTTTTCTTGAAAAATCACCCGAAGGATGCTGTACAAAT
The DNA here is from genome assembly GCA_022606495.2 of Halesus radiatus. Classification (NCBI taxonomy): domain Eukaryota; kingdom Metazoa; phylum Arthropoda; class Insecta; order Trichoptera; family Limnephilidae; genus Halesus; species Halesus radiatus. The sequence continues at coordinate 15,828 of JAHDVE020004705.1, read as the reverse complement.
ATTACTTACTAGGGTTTTATGTAAACAAATACGAACATATACTTACCTGGCAGGTCACTCCAGATTAACACGTTATTTTATAAAGTTTTAGCATTGGAAGATATGATTTTTACCGCACAGGACACAATATTAGAAAACACTGGAAATTGGATGATATTACACTTAGTATTTATAAACGGATTGCAATTTTTGGAGCACAGACGTCAGGTGGGAATGCTGTCCTTATTCTATCAGTATTTGAAAGAAAGATGCTCTGAGGAACTAGTGTCATTGAACCATTCGGCACTGGTGTAGAGTCGGGAAACACGATAAACTTGCGTTATTATTTCCCCCAGGGCCTCCTGTGTGGAGTTACTGTAAAAAAAATGTACGTACTAAATTCAGGGTTAAAGCGTAGCGCTCAATATTGATAATATATATAGAAACAGTTTTACTATTTTCAGCGAATTTCATGACGCCACGACTCTCACTCGCGAGAGTCGTACAAATAGTTGTATATTTGAGACAACATGGTATATCAGTGCCAATTAATAAATTGATCAATGCAACAGCCTCCACAAATGCTTCCATTTCAAGGAAATATTCTAAACTCCGTATCTACTGAACTTTTGTTAGATAAATATTTCTTTTAAAAGCACACCTCGCAGTTAAAATATTTGAGTCTAACTTGTATCACGATTTTGTCTTGTGAGCAAGTAAATATTTAACAACGTTTATTTAATTATGAACAGTCCACCGACAAAACCTTTATTAAAGAATGTGCAATTGCACACGCTATTCAACGAATCAAAGATATACAAACCGCAGAACGAAACTGCCTTTTCACAATGACAATCCTCTAACATCGCTCTTAAAATATTCATTGCGCTGAATATTGATATCGTGGAATAGAAAACGGAGAGCCAGTTTGCAATCGGTGTTCGGATTTCCTTTCCATCCACTCACAAAGCCCGAGCACGATGAAAATAAAAAAAGTAGGTTAAATTAACGTTGAATGTTTGGCTAACTATATCAGGATTTGACGCAAATAAAACTCTATTTAGTAGGCATTCAGATTTTACTGTATACTTCATCGTATTCCTGAGGCAGGATCAAAGAGACTTTTTTTTTTCAAAAATGGCACTCAATTAGCCACAAATATTTTCCAAATTTGCCTCCTAAAAAATATGAATAAATTGTCATCTTGTGTGACTTATATTTTCTAAATTAAAAAAAAAAATGAAAAATACTTCTCATCCTTGCTAAATATTTTTGGTGGGTATTTTGGCCTTACATCCAAGAATATATTTTTTATGAAATAGGGAGACCAGCCGTTCATAATGGAGAAATTTTATGTTCTATTTATTGTTTCTTTAAATGTTACATTTATTATTTACAATTCCATCTAACCTCACTAAGACTAATCCCGTACCGAGATAACAAGAAAAAAAAGGTTTAAAAATTAGTTAGAAAACATTTGGTTTTAAAGAGTTTTATCCACCATAGACATTTGTTACTTAACTTTATTTATTTTCTGTCGGTTTTAACAGATCTGCGTCATTCACTTGAGTTCTTAAAAACTTAAATTATGCATCCCCCTCCCACAACCCTCATCTAATAATATCTAATTATCTCTGTTCTAGTTTAATTTAAGTTAGTTTTAAGAATCATCAAAAGATAAAATTAAAAAATCATGAATGAAATACGATACCGAAAAATACGACAGAAAATGGGAAGGTATCAGTCACATCTGGGAATCGAACCCAGGACTTACCGGGATAACCGTTCTATCGACTGACCTAATGAAACCAGTTCACTTTACGCCATATTCACCGACATCATACCTCAAATTCAAGACTTGTTAATTACAACCTCCATTTTAAATCCCATATTATTGAGTGCTATCTTTATGATGATTACAAAGATCTTCCTGAACACAATTGCAAACTAGATAATGTCTCGGATATACCAATCCAATTTCTATTGATATGACATATCTATTGACTTTTTTCCACAGAAGGGAGTATTCACATTACACCGTGCGTGAATGTGTTCATAGATAATGTAAGCAAATATTTTTTCCTGCACCAAAAAAAAAAACAAAAAAATCCTTAAAATTTGCAAAGTTAATGTTAATATTAATAACAAATAAATAAATAATTTAAAAAGTAGTTAACAATAAATTTTAAACTAGGTAGAAATAATTCGTTCAATCTTTTTTTTGAAATTAGACATTTACAGATTATTAGAAATATATCCATATCAATTTCAAGTATTTGTTACCGACATGTGTGAGCGTTGATTTGGGGAATGCAAGCTGTAGTTGAACGGAATATATATACTCGTATATGCGAAATGTTAATGTTTGTCTTTTAGAATTGCAAAATTCTTGAGATATCTACAAGGAAATAATAAATACAAAAAATACCTACTATTTTATTAAGTAAAATAAATAATAACAATTAATAATTTAATTACTTTGTTATTGTGGAATAATGTAAAACGAAACACTGAAGTAATATCAACAACATTAAATTTATTATAAAACGAAAACCAAATTCACCACGACCATTTATTTATCAGAGCTGATTTGAACAGAGTTACTTTGTTTACTTTATGAAGAAAGTTTAAATAATGATTTTAAATTTGCGGTTGAATGAAACGCGAAATGTGATCCGCGCTCACAAATGGTACTAATTCAAATATTTCAGGAAAAAAAACACACAATACTTTTAAATATTGAGTTGAATTATTTATTGGTGGGTGTACAGTGTACAAACGGAATGTGTAACGATTTTTTTTATGTGAGTACCGCACAAGAGTCCCAGCTGCTCCCAACCGTCTGGAGCAAGTGAAACTATGTTGTGAGGCTGAAGGTATTGAGTGAGGGAAGGAGGTCGAGGGAAAATAATGTGGGGAAGTACCTGGCTATTCAAATCTGATCACCAAACGTGGGTAAAGCCATTTCAATCAACGTTTCGATTCTGATGATTGTCTTTCACCAGGGCTCTGGAACCTGTGTAAAATATACTACATATTATGTTGAATGAATAAATTGTGAAATGACATAATTTAATTAAATATAATATTCTTGCCCACGCCGGGATTTGATCCCGCAAACTCCGAATTCGTAGCCAAGGATCGTAACCACTCAACCACGGAGACCGTCATGGTAAATTTAAAGTTTTAGTGCCCCAAGAAACTTATTTATAATTTAAAATAATCTACTATTATTTTCAGTTTTAAAATAATATTGAAATCTATTTATATAAATTTGTTGAAGGATTTGAGCTATAATTTTTTTTTTATTTCTTATAAGTTGCATTACAAGTAATTTACAAAATACTTAATTAAAGGGTATTTTTGGTCGTGTACATCTTATCAGAAAAGTGGAGGTCTTTTGTCTGACAAGGGAGCCACGATTGTTAATTTGTTAGTTACATAATATTTAATTTCCTTCTATTCATAAAATGTTTTCTATAAAATATTTAAGCACGTAAGTTTTTTTAAAAGAACAGTACAATTTTATGTATTTGTTTTACAGCGCATTTCAATAGGGAGGTTATTGCATTTTTTTATGGCTTGATAATTATAATTAGTAACAGACGTGTTAATCTTATTAATAGAGCGCTCTTTTCACTCCCCGCTACTGGTCGCATTCCTAAGGAAATCTATTGGGACCACTTAAGAAGTTCGACTCCGATGGAGTGCAATACCGTGTTGCGAACTGCATTTAATTTTTTATTGAATTATTGTTGATGTTTGATATTTTATGTTGATTACATTTCAACATTCGACAACAAATTTGACTGAATAGCCTCTTAACGTCCCTCGTGGTTTTCACCCATTCCATTCCTAGTACATTGTATCAATGAATGTGAATTTACAAGCTGAAAATCTTACATATGGTTTTGCATTATATATATGTATAATCTACAGTAACATTTTTTTCAATTTCGTATTCTGTCTATACACCCGCCAATAAACAATTCATTTCAGCATTTAAAAGCATCACGTACTAAGAGTTTAACATTTAAATTATCGCCATCTGTGAGTGCGTATTGCGTATAACTAGAAAAATCTAAGCAGATATTATAAAAATGTTATTTAAATTATTTAAATAAATAGCTGAAAATTTTCTGGATTCTGCATAATCAAATCTTGCATTAAAACTTGTAATTGCTTTTCGGGGATTTTCAACGGAAATTGTGGACCCATAAACCCAAAACGCGGTTGGTACTGTGGACATAAGCCCCCAGAGAGCCCAGACAGTCCTGTGGCCGTTGCGCCTCTGATTATGATGCAGGAACGCGTCTGTTTCAAAATACTCGGGAAAATGGAAATGAAGTGATGGCGGAAATTCTTAATCCGAATGCACATATTTTAAAATTATCATATATACATTTTATGTGGATAGATCGTCTCATAAAAGATTAATTTAAAATATGGTTTTGATTCTTAGAAATATAACAAAGTATTAAATATACATAACATTACACAAAGTCATCATTAAAAAACTTACAGATGATACCAAAAATATTCTTTGTACGAACAAAATTAATGATTGAATTTTTTTTTGTTTATGACTCTTTTATTTTTCATTCTGTTTCGCCGAAATTTCTGAAATATGGGGACTTATTAGTAGATTTCTTCCTCCACCTATTATCTTTCGAGATAAAATCAAATGATAAGGAACTCCAGGGAAAAATATTATGGCTTAAAAAATACATATATTCATATAGAACAGCAAACGCCGATTCTGAATATTTAAATATTATTATTTATAATTATGCCAAGAAGTATTCAATTGTCATTTAAAATTAATAGAAAACCGTCTCTTCAAAACGCATTGTTCTTTTGGCACCATTGCATTCTCGACATCTAAGATCACGGGTTTTGGCCGCGTGAATTATAATAGTTTTGGATTTGTATGGAATTTTTTACCGTCGATTTTGTTTTGTATTTTAAATGATTTTAAATTTTTATTTTGATTAAATTTTCGCTTCCTTTGGGTTCAACGCTTTATAATTGTTGTTCAATATTAAAACAAATGATTACCTTTTTAAATATGATAAATTCGTAGGCATAAATATTGTTCTTATTCCTTAGGTTAAAGCTTCAAACAAGGAACACAATTTTGTTATGTTTAGTTATAGTTTACTATGAATCTTTATATATAAAATTGAATGTTTGTCTGTCTATCCTTGATTTTCACAAAAACTACTCAACCCAATTCGCTGAAAATAGTACAATTTGCCGAGAAGGTTTAGAAAGTAGTTTTAATGAAATCCAATATGTGAAACTGTTGCTTTAAGGTTTTCAAAATATATTTTATTTAGGTTAGCCCATAGATAAACAACTCTGGTTAGCCACAGATTACATAATAAAAAAAAGTTTGTTTGGGTAGAATATTTTCCAAATAGAAAACACAAGTACCTACTTAAGGACTTTATTATTTAAATGTTGATACAAGTCATAAGTACGGGAAACACCGATTTATCTTAATCCCGAATACGGTACCCGAGGTCGGTCTACCTGCAGCTAATGTACAAACGCCCGGCTTTAAATTCCGGGAATTTTGCAGTCGCCAGAAGAAGCGAGTAGTCAAGAGGATTAACTTGGTCGGCTACAGCGAACCAATTACAAGCATAGTTCGGACTTCACGAAGGAACCCGAAGAAGAGTTCGGATTTTATTAAAAAGGGAGACTTTGGCCGAAGCAACATTAGTGGACAGAGACGAGTCAGTAGAGACCGTCCAGCCAGTGGTCGTAGTTGAGACTCCCGTCTCCTACAAAGCAAGCAGGCCGCTTGCATCCCCAGCCTAAGACGCTGCGGGAAGACTCGGCAAGAACCGCTGAATCCCAACGCCCACCAGTTGAGTGCAATTGAGTGCCTTTCGCCTCCTGCTTTGCGGCGTCGGGATCCCATCAAAACGTATACCCACAGCCGTAGGAATCACCACCAGACAGCAGTCGAGCGCCCCTGGCATCCTGCTAATCATCCTCCTGAATCGTCTGAAACCGGACGTCAAGCGGAAGCCGAACCGCGTTTCAGCCCGGCACCAAAACCTCCCCCTACCAGAAATACCACCTGCTCACCGAGACTTCCAACACCAACATTGAGACGACTGATAATCTCCCCACTGGACCGTTTGCAGATTACCCGTAGACACAGTTCGTGTAATTAAGTGATACCCATAATACCTACCAGTAAAGAATGCGTTTTACATTGTGTGTTAACGCGAGTTTATTTAAATCTACCTTAGACAAGGTGCGATTGCGAAGCCCCCCCCCCTTCATTCCCTTCCTCGCGCTCCAGTCTTTGCTTCCCGACTCGAGCAATTGTCCAGAGCCCATTCCAAATTGAATCACCGCCGCGACCACTACCAAGGAACGCGCTGTTGAGGTCCGGACCCGACCAGTTGCTGAGACGCATCCGCTACCTGGAATTGCCCGGTCGACAAGCACGCAAGCCGCCATGGGAGAGTTAACAGTGAATTCGGTGAGTAATTTTTCCATCCACATCACACTCCTTTATTTCGCAATCGCATTATCATTTCCTGATAATTAATATCAGGAAATCGAATAATCGCCGCAACATTATGAATAAATAAAAAACTTGACACTCAACTAAATTACCTGTTTTCTACTGAACCCCAATGACCCCATCTTTCGTTTGTGTGTTTGTTTGTTTGTTTGTTTGTTTGTTTGTTTGTTTGTTTGTTTGTTTGTTTGTTTGTTTGTTTGTTTGTTTGTTTGTTTGTTTGTTTGTTTGTTTGTTTGTTTGTTTGTTTGTTTGTTTGTTTGTTTGTTTGTTTGTTTTTTTGTTTGTTTGTTTGTTTGCTTGTTTGTTTGTTTGTTTGTTTGTTTGTTTGTTTGTTTGTTTGTTTGTTTGTTTGCTTCTTTGTTTGCTTTTTTTGTTTGTTTGTTGTTTATTTGTTTGTTTGTTTGTTTGTTTGTTTGTTTGTTTGTTTGTTTGTTTGTTTGTTTGTTTGTTTGTTTGTTTGTTTGTTTGTTTGTTTGTTTGTTCGTTCGTTCGTTCGTTCGTTCGTTCGTTCGTTCGTTCGTTCGTTCGTTCGTTCGTTTGTTTGTTTGTTTGTTTGTTTGTTTGTTTGTTTGTTTGTTTGTTTGTTTATTTGTTTGTTTGTTTTTTTGTTTGTTTGTTTGTTTGTTTTGTTTTGTTTTGTTTTTTTTTGTTTGTTTGTATTTTTGTTTTGTTTGTTTGTTGGTTTTTTTGTTTGTTTCTTTGTTTCTTTGTTTAGAGATAGCAATCGTCATAACACGTTATTACTTTCGCCGTCAAATCAATTATGGCACCCAAACGAATGACGATGACTTTACTAAAAAAAAAACTTAAAAAAAAAAAAAAATTAAAACCCGAGGTAGATACTGACATTTTACAACGTGTCCTTCAATTAAAAGCGACGTAAATTTGTACAATTGGAAATGTCTCAAATTTAAAAAATCAAGTATATAGTAAATCTATTCGGCCAATTCGGCCCAGTGGCGTCATTCCTAACAAGCCATATATTTAATGCGTTGAAAATTTTAAACTTCAATAATTATTTTGTCCGTGAAAAAAAAACTTTAAAAAAATACTGACATTTAAATTAGAACGTCTAAATTTAAATTAAGGTTGACTGGTCTTCCTTATTGAAAACACAAATTAACACATAATAAATTTCCACGAAGTGGAAACCGTTATATCACAAAACATTTTTTTCCGTTGTTTTCAGAGAAAACCAGTTTAACATAAAATCATTAGAATACAAAGGTTTAAATATATGTTTGCTGTAGAACGTTGAAAAGAAAAAGATAACCGTAGCAGGTGGGATTAGAACCCAGTGCCTGATGATCTATTCGAGACCTGCGCTCTATGCCAACTGAGCTACGGCTACCCCAATCCAACCCGTCATTTTTATCGTTATCATGCTTCGGCTTCCAAAAACTGTCAATATCATCCTCAATTAATTCCCATATTTTTTGCTGCTACCTTTTTATAACTACAAGATTCTGCCCTAATTTATTTGTAATCATATTAACTTAAATTTTCCCACGAGCCATCTCGGTGTAGTCGTTAAAAATGTATTAAAATATAGCAGCGCTCTGAATTTATACTTTTAAGTGTCAGACCTGTATTTATTTGGATTAATTCTTAGCAAACACGATGATGCAAGCTAACTCAACAGAAAAAAAAAAAAAAAATATATATATGTATATTAAGGAAGCAATTAAATCTTTGATTGAATCTTAGGAGGGGTTATATTTTTTAAGAAGATTTTATTTAAAATGGAGGGTTGCAAAACCAAGTTCAAAATCCTTTAATTCACTAATACTCAATTCTCCGGGAGCATAACTAGTCAGACGGAAAAGAGGAAACTTTTACTAACAGATTTTTTTATTTTTTTTATTATTATCGGACTAACGTTTCCCAATCATATCGGAAGATCAATAGGAGTTTGCTTTTCCCTCCTTTGTTCCGGAACAGCGATATTGACGATTAACCGGACGGTTTCCGAGATAAAGAGAGTTTTAGTTCATTTTAAGAGTCAGTGTTTGAAAATTGCTCTTCCTTTTTCCATCGTCATAACCGCCAGGGCTTAGGTACTACCGCAGCAGACTGGATCCATTATGGCTAAAGGCTGTTATAAAGGGATAGACTCAGAAACTAAACAGTTTTCTCGAATAAACCACTGTTTTTTTTTCTACTAAGAGCATCAAAGTCTTCAAAATATGTTACCGACTCTCAAGACAAATCTATACCGAGTTATTAATTAATTTATTTATTAATGCTGGGTTTTTAGCTATTTTATAATGGGATTTATACTAGCGAAGCTAGCGGTCTACAATGGAGTGCTGATATCAACCCTGATGTTTGGCAGTGAGGAATGGAACTCTCAGAGGAAGGATGAAAGTAGATTGAATGCTGTAGAAATGAGATTACTGAGACAAACGAATGTGTGGTAAAACCATGTATGATCGTGTGTTGAGATTCGTAAAGATCGCTAGGCTGATGCAAGCGAAATGATCAAGATTAAGAAAAGGACGCTTAGATAGTTCGGCATGAAGAGCGAATGATTGAAGAAAGGAGTGTAAGGAAAACATATGACGCGAATGTAATTGGAAGAAGTAGCCAGGGACGCTCGAGTAAGACATGTCAGGATCAAGTAAATCAAATACTTGAGTCGGGTCATGTCAAAAGACGAAATAACAGAAGAGAATGTAAGAGATGTTGTATGAATGTGAATGAAGCAAAAAGTGTATACTTAGATCGAGTTGTTTGTCTGTTCGTTCTCTCTGCCTCCCTCTGCGGCGAAACAGCCTGATGTTTAGTTAGTTACTTGGTTTTTACAGATGTTCACACTTACGTGAGAACAATCCATTTATAAAAACTTAGTTAATATACACAAATTACAAATAATGAGACAAAGATGCACAAAACATAAAATTGTAGAAACTCACGCAATGATACATAATACAATAGAAACAATGGACACAACACGCATTGTTACATACGCGTATCTTCAGGTAATAGCAGGACATTTTTTTCTGAAACTGTACAGATTATCGACAAAAATGTCTACATTAGCACACTCTATCTTATTATATAGTCGACACATTTGAGGCAGAGGACTAAAGCAGGCAATAATATTTCTAAATGAATTAAAAATTACTTTGTAATTACCACTTTATTAATATAAACATGTCAACATGTTTCGAAAGCGATGCTTTTCTCATCAAGAATATACAAAATACTTAATATTAATATTCCTGTTCAGGAAAGCATCGTTTTCGAAACACCCCGATATGTACGAGTACATATTAATAAAGTGGTGATTGCAAAGTAATTTTTAATTATAAATAAGAATAGGAATCTTTTGAAGAAATAATAATATTTGTCAAAGTATTCAGGTGGAATGTGCTGTGATATATTAAGCAATAGGAATTAGGTACATTTATATCAATACTGCTAGGACATAATATGGCATCTAGATGACCGTGACTTATTTTACATTAACATATTAATCAATTGAAATAAATCAATATCTTAGAGTTTTTGTGCGATAATTGGATTATTTCTATAAAAAATTATAATAATATAAATAAAATTACATCAAGGGCGTAATATACATCGGCTTGTTTAAAAATTTGTGTTGTTTGAAAAAAATACTTGGAGGAAGTGGAAGGAAATGATGAGGAGATGAAGGTTGGAAAGGACATGCATTTTGATCTGTTCATTTTATAATAGGATGTACAACATGCAATATGTCAATATTGTCGATTCTAAATGAAGCTCTGGAAATGGAAAGAGATGTAAATACAATTGATTAAACTACATAAATACAATGGATTAAACTACATAAATACAATGGATTAAACTACATAAATACAATGGATTAAACTACATAAATACAATGGATTAAAATACATAAATACAATGGATTAAACTACATAAATACAATGGATTAAACTACATAAATACAATGGATCAAACTACATAAATACAATCCATTAAACTATATAAATACAATGGATTAAACTACATAAATACAATGGATTAAACTACATAAATACAATGGATTAAACTACATAAATACAATGGATTAAACTACATAAATACAATGGATCAAACTACATAAATACAATCCATTAAACTATATAAATACAATGGATTAAACTACATAAATACAATGGATTAAACTACATAAATACAATGGATTAAACTACATAAATACAATGGATTAAACTACATAAATACAATGGATCAAACTACATAAATACAATCCATTAAACTATATAAATACAATGGATTAAACTACATAAATACAATGGATTAAACTACATAAATACAATGGATTAAACTACATAAATACAATGGATTAAACTACATAAATACAATGGATTAAACTACATAAATACAATCGATTAAACTACATAAATGGTACGAGATTAAACTAAATTAAATAAATATGTTTGCTTAGAAAGCAACTGCTTTGTGGTTTCACATATTTAAAAATAAAACAAACTCTTTGTTTTAAGTACTTCACAACAAGTAAACAGATTGTTGATTGACATTATGAATTAAATGTAAAGACCCTTTGTTTGAATCCACTTGTATTTTTTGTATAAATACGTCGACTAGTTTTATGACGGTGATAGGTGGTTTTACTATATACTCGTATACGCCTGAGGGAAATCATTTCTACAGCATTTAGAAAAAAAAAATTAAATCCGTTCAATATTATCTTCCAAGTCCGTCCCTGTGATCAATTTTTGCTGCTGCAAATCCCTTTTATATGAAACGGCTGGACTTTAATATGAAAGCGTTCATTCGGAGGGGCACCGGGTAGTGGCGGAGGGCGCAGGGTGAGGACTGCGAGCGGTGTCGTGCAACGACTGTCCGGTACTAGCCTATCCTGCGAGATGAAATTAAAGTCAGTGATGCGGAACTTACGGACAGCAGAAGAAGGAATGCCGGGTTTAGAATCAGACAAATAAACTGGGAAATGGAGCTGAACTTGTATCCAATTGTATTAATTTAATTGTGTGTGTCTTTTGTGATTAATTGATAAAAATGTGTGGACTGCTGACAGGCGCAGGGTTTGGGTGGTGTCATATCCTCCACAAACCTATCATGTGAAATCTAATTAAAACCGTTGATGCGAATCTTACGGAGAGACAGAGGGGATATTATATATATATTTTTTTTTAAATTTAATGTAAATCAAATTTAATAATGTCATTATTTCATGAAATTTATTAATGATTTATTATTGGTAAAACCGATTTAGTTAAAAAAAAAACAATTATAATTCTGAATTCTGTGAGGTTTTCACATTTATTATGTTTTTCTTCGTATTTAACTGATAATGTTTTGATAATGTGAACATACTGAAAAGCGGTGAATATATAATTTTCCTTACTTTATTAATTAATGTTATATTAGGATAATTCGTTGGTTTATTAAATTCTAATTGTTAAGTAAATTTAATATAAGACCCTTTCTTTTTATATGTAAGGGTTTGTTGTTGTCAAGCGGGACGTGATTATTTACTAAGAGATGTTCTGCGAATTTTGTTGCGAAAGTGCGTTTATTTTTATAACATCGTATATGTTCTTTGAATCTAGTTGAGAAAGCCCTTCCCATCTGCCCTGTATAGATAGCGTTGCAACCAGCGTGGTCACATTTTATTTCGTATATGCCACTATTATTAAGTTTAGGATTTTTACAAGATTAAAAAAAAATGCACTGATTTTTCCGGTACCAGCCTACCTACCCTGCCTGCGAGATAATTTTGCGGAACTTATGGACGAAGTTACTTGGAGAGTTATAAACCAGAACACACAATACAAGGACAGTTGAGCTCTTCTCTGCACTCAATTGTATTCGATAATTATGTATGTTTTGTTATTAATTGATTAAAACGTATTATTTTATTTTGTCATACTCTCTGTAAAACAGTTGTACTCAAATACATTACAGAAATTACAGACGTAGAACATATGACAGTAAATGAGAAATGGTAAAAAATAGACATAGAAAAATATTATGAATAACAAATAGTGTAAGTAAGTAAATATATTTAGTATAAAATGATTTAAACAATACTAAAGAAGACAATCTTTATCAAACGTGCAACAAGTAAAAGGTTGATAGGAAAAGTATAAAAGTCGCGATGCAGCTTCACAACTATTTTGTGCCATGGGTCAAAAGATACTCGCTAAACTGCCCGTAAATCACATTGAAAATGTCAACGTTCAATGCAGCATCGTTGAACAGTTGAGTCACCCAGTTGATTGGCGTGTTCTGGTAAATAGAAGTTCTCGCTTTTGGAGCATAAAAGAGTGCATTGGATCTTCCACGAGAATACTTGACAGGAACGTATAAGTTTACCCCTTTCAACATAGGTGAATTCCATAGGTGGGTTACAGAGATTAACTTTAAAAATTATAATAATAAGAAGAAAAACATGGAATGTTCCCTGTCTTCCTCTCCCCTTCCCATACCCTTTTACCTACCCCTCTACCACCGCCCCTCTGATGCTCTGTTCTGATGTAATGTCTCTTTTCCCCCAATTTCACTGATTTCATTATGATATATCTCTGTATGTGAATTTAGTTTATATGTGTATATTCCCGATAAAGGTTGAGTTCAAAACCGATCGATAAGACATAAATATAAATAAAAAAAATATTTTTTAATTTTTAATATAAATTTGTTATTCAACGTTTTATAATTTTTTATTAACATTTTGACCGATTACTTATCTAAATTAACCAATTTCTGTTTATGTTTATAATTTGTCTATTGTTACATTATTGTTTTCTACATTTATCATTTGTCTATACTTGCCATTATTATTTTATTAGTATTCTATGTATTCCTGATGAAGAAAGCATCGCTTTAGAAACACGTTGATATGTGTATATTAATAAAGTGGTAATAAATAGTAATTTTTACTTCATTTAAAATTAAAGTGACTTAAAACAACAACCAAAAATCATTTAAATTTATCATTATTATTGTTTTTAATGATACTATTGTAATCTGTTATCTTCTCATACAAGCCACAAGCCATTTGTTGCGGTTGAAATTTCTACCATATTCATACGTTAAAATGATCGTGAACCCGGAGAATCCTTACAAATAAACTGGGACAAATACTGTTGGTAAATATTGGAACACAAGCCATGGGAAATCTCGGGTCAATGGTCGTGTAGATATGATTTACTTTAAGTATATTATATTACTCGTAGGTTTGCTCAAATGCCATTAACGTTAAGTGCTTTTCACAAAACTTTGAGTGTAAAAATAATCACAAATTTTGTAATTCATGTAAATATTTAGGCACCTTTACTCGATTCGCAAAATGTATTATAAACAGAACTGTCGATTTTCACTGGGCATAATTTAACTCAAAAGTTAGTTAAATTAAATCTAAATCATAAAGTTAAACGAAGCTTGATATGTACTTACGGATGGCACTAATTCAAAATTTAAAAAGGAAAACACTTTTGGCAATTATTGCTTTTAAATTTTAGAATAACATTACATGCTGAAGTATTTTTTTTCTAAAATATTTCAATTATTTATTTATTTATTTATTTATTTATTCACGCCTAGAAGGCTTTTACATGTTGATACATTTATCACATAGTTTTAGAAGGGAATACAACAATGTACACATAAAATAATAAATAGGCGTAAAAGAAGTAAGTAGATAAAATATAACAGTATTTAGTTACAGCGTAATTATCACAATGAATAATAGTTTATCCTGTGGTTACATTATAACAGCAGGTTGTACAAAAGAGTATAAGAAGTAGTTTAGTGCATAATATAATAAAATAAGTATAAAAGAAGTGAAGATACTATTTAAGTAGCTAGTTTCAGCGCAATAGGTGGGTAATAAAGGCAGTAGAATTATAATTACTATGACGTTGTAAAATATGAACAGTTTATAATATACGTGTTTATAAAAGCAAGCCTTTATTATACCTGATTGGGTATTTTGCAGAAACATAACATAATAAAAATTGCAATAAAAAACGATGCACATGAAAAAAAAACTTAATAAATTTAATAAAAACATTCAAATAAACTGATTTTTAGCTTGGACACAGTGTTGTAACGGTAAACATCAATTGTACTGAACTCAATACCAAGTCTGAACTCATTACCAATTAGCGCTATCTGAGAGCGCTATGCGACCAAGAATGGCTCCCGCAGCCAACGCTATCTGGCTGTCTAGTGCGTTCACTTGAATACATTTTAAAACAACAATATTATCAAAATTTATCGAAAGTATCTATAATCACATGTTTATTAATGTGAGAATGATATGTGGGGTATATAAGTGATGTAATGCGATGTTGAGTGATATGATGTATAATGTAAGTGTTAAAATGAGTTAAGAATAATATGTATGTATTTAGGTTAAAAAGTGAAATAATTATATATGTACTTAGGTTAAAAAGTGAAATAATTTTATATGTATTTAGGTTAAAAAGTGAAATAATTTTATATGTATTTAGGTTAAAAAGTGAAATAATTTATGTATTTCTTTAACTTGATAAATTAATAAAAAAATTAAAAAAAAATTTTTTTTTAAAGGATTTGCCTACTGTAACCAAAACAAAAACAAAAAATTAAATCTCTTCAAATTCTACCTAATTTCTATTTATATAGCAAAACCAAAATATCATACACATCAATGCTTGTAAAACATTTAACACATCCACGTGAACACCTCAGCACAGGTTGTCCTGGTGAGGTGGTCACGACACATATAACACTCCATTCACAGTATCACCTCTTCAAACCTGTCTTACATTCCATATTATAAAACACCATATAAAACACTTTGATAGTACTTAAAAAATAAATATTATGTAAAATGGTACTGCATAATGTATAAAAATAAATAAATACAAATTTGAAGATCTATTGGCAGCCGCAGCTTGGCTGCCAAATGCGCGGCTGGCCCCAATACAACCCGCTGAAAATGTAATTGTATTTTTTTAATAATTATGAAATTGCTCTGTATTTTCACTCATAAATTTAATATATTTCTATATTAATTGTCATAGATTGTTTCCGTGAGATATTAATTCAATAAAATAAGAATAATTGCAATATACTCATCGTACTACCATTATAATTCGCAGTCTTAACAAATTTACGAGTAAATCTCAAGTACGTCTATAGCATGACGGCAAGACAAAGATTTCATTTTATTAATTTGCCTCTTAAACAGTGTTATTGAGTGATATCATGACAAAAAATAAAGACGGTATCTAAACTCGAGGACAAAACAATAAAGACCGAATAACAATATGATGTAACGC
>JAHDVE020004704.1:0-35961 GCA_022606495.2 Halesus radiatus | reverse complement strand
CATATACTTCATAATTTAAATCAAAAATAAATAAAATACTTCCATCAGTACTAGACATTTACAAAACCTTTAATTAAAAAAAAACATATCATTCAATTTGGATGGGTATTTTGGCCACTGTATATATCTGAGTATTATTGTATTTTTAGCTAATTTCGTAATTTTAATCAAATAAATAAGTAAAAAAAGATGGTGAAGTTTGGCTACATAAGATGGCGAAGGAAAAAAAAAAGATTTTCATGATATGAAGAATTATTTTATAATACACATAATGTAAATAATAATTAACAATAGCTAGTTAATAATTACTGCAAATCGACTAATCTAGAACAGGCTTTCATGTTGTTTAAAATTATATTTTTGTTTACACGCGATTCGCGAAAATAAAACTCGGTAGAAAATAAAAACAGCAAACATAACTACCCTCTGTTTTGTACGAGCTTATCCGTTAAATTATCAAAGCTCGATTCCTTCATTTTTCTAATCAACGCACAGTATAAGTTTGTATCAGATAACATAATTTTGAATGCGAAAAAGAAACTTGACATTGCATGCCTGTTGAGGGTCGTTTTAGTAAGTTAGGTTTTCTTTAGGTTTCTTCGGTTCAAATTTCAACATTGTCATGAACCAAACATTTGTTATGTTGGAGAAAAGACAAAAATCTCTGGAAATAGTAAAGATCGGTAACACGGGGCGATTTCCTTGCTGCTACGTTACCGAGTGATCGCCAATGTATGCCACCTGGATATAGGTAAATACTTTTTAGCAATAAACATACTATTTATACTACGTATCCTGATTAGGTAAGCTTCGCTTCCGAAACATGTTGATATTTATTTATTAAACATTGGTGTACACAAAATATTTCTTAATAGTTGTAGTAGTATTTACATTTTATTTCAGCTTTCCAAAAACACAGAACTCAAAGAAAAATGGACTGAAGTTACAAGGAGAATTATCTATTTACTTTCGTTCATATCAAAGTATAAACAATTCACCTTAAAAAAATGTTAAATGAAAAAGTTGCGAAAACTTTTTCACAGCTTCAAAACAAATGTGTGTAAGTATATTGTTTTAATTTTCGATAGTGGAAATTTCGACAAATTTCTTCAGAAGTAAGGACTAATTTAGCATACTTTATCAGTTTATCTATTCAATTGATGTACTGGTAACATAACCTAAAAATGAGAAAATACTATAATTCTTTAATGTTTTATCACATATTAAAAAGAAAAAAAAATAGCGATATGTTTAACAAAAGTTTAGTTTCGTTTCCTTAATACGTAATCACAGAAAATCGAAAACTATATACACGAAAATACTTTTTAAAAAAGGGAGCTACAGCTAAGCATAAAATATCGATAAGAGTGTCTTGCAATCCTCACTTCTTATCAAATGAAATGACGATATAGGATATCAGGCAGTTAAATAGAGACAGCGCACTCCTATAGCAATGATATTTGATTGGCTGTCTCAATCTAATACTTAAAATAAGCCTTTATGCCATTGGCGATATTAGTTTTCATTCAAATCTACATGGAAGGCACTTCTAGTATGCATTATCTCTTGCCTGTAAAGTATCTGAAAACAAATCAAAAATGTTTTTTGACATTAAAAACGCCAGGGAAAAAAAGTTGTGGAAGAAATAAATTAAATTACATTTAAATTGGAATAAAATATATATTTCGAATTATGCCACATTTACTATAAGTAATCTCAGGAGAAAATAGCCTTTAACAATATTTCAAATCTCTTTTGAAAGGAAAATAAGTTTTTACGAAGTTCCATGGATTTCGGAATTTGAAACTTTGTCAATCTAACTAGAAGTTGGCACAAGGTTGATACTGACAAAGAATATCTCCAATTTAATTAAGACTAAAAAGTTCTCAATAATTGAACATTTAATTTATCTTTTTCAGAGTAAAACGGTATTTTACTTTAATTTATTTAAATGTTAAAGTCTTAGACAAAAGGTGTTTTAATAATAACTAAACCTTCATCCTAACTTTTCAGTTAGGTAGGTACTTTCAAAAAAAATTGAAATTAAAAAGGTTAAAAATCGCCTGTTGAAAGAAGAACCAACGTAATAAAGTGCTTTTTAAATATTCGTTTAACAAAGTTAGTTATCTATTTTATATTGAACATTATAAAAATCTCAAGTTTTGTGAATATTCATTTTATTTAATAAAGGCTGCCTTTACCTCTTTTTAACCAAATACGGTTCAATATTCATCACGAAAAGAGGGGTATCTTAATGTTCCAGTTTGCAAGTTCAATCCGAACCAATTTGACTAAGATTATTAGAAAAAGTTTTTGCTTCCCAAAGCCGTTCAAGGAATAAGAAATTCCATAGAATAAAAAGCGGATGGCATTATTGAACTTTCGCTGGCTTTCAATTTGATAAAAAAAAAACAAACTCAAAAATGTGATTTCTTCTTCTTATGGTCTGATAGTTAATCATTTTTCACGAAAAATTCGTATATTGAAACGCCTCTGTTGTCCTTTCAGTGAAAACTTTAGCATTTTTTGAACAAAATCTATTTGTTACTATTAAAGTGAGCTTTTCTCATCCAAGTGAAAAATATTGCAAGGGTTTTTTTTCAATTATTCTTTAGCTTACGAAAACTCGTTAAACTTGAACAAGTATAAGCTTACGATGTTGGTTTACGAAGGTGTTGAAAATGGGTTGAAGATTTTGTGTTTTTCACAGTCTTTTATAGCATTTTTTATAACGGAAATCTATGATAACAATCTGGCAATCACGTTTTTGTAGGAGACAGAAAGGTTTAAATGCCGTTATTCGCAAATCTCTTATTGACAGACGACGAATCTTTTCATTTGTCTTTCCGGAAAGGCTGGCTTATCCTTTTCTGTAAAATTTATTTAAACAAAATGCGGAAATCCTGAAAGGATGCATGCTGAACAAAGCGCAGTGAACAAGATTTAGAAAAGACCTCTATATAATTTGCACATGTGAAGCAGATGAACGGAGAAAGGTGTGTAAGGCGAAGGAATATATGATGCGAGGGTAAATGGTAAAAGAAGTTTTGAACATTTCCTTGAATTTCCTGAAATAATCTGATCTAAATATTCAATTTTTAATTATTGATTATTTTATTGAGATTTAAAAACCTCATTTTAATATTTAATCATTGTAGAAAATAATATTGACATAACCCATATGAAACATGAAAACGGAAAAAAAAACGACAGAAAATAAAAAAAGATTTAAGTCGAATCTAGGACTCGAACCCAGGACCTCTGCCTATCCGGGGCAACCGCTTAACCAACTTAGGTAATGAGACCAGACCAATTTATGTCATCTTCATCGATACCATATCTCAAATTCAAGATTTGTAAATATTATTCTCCATTTTTAATCCCATATTTTTGGCATCTATCTTTATAAAAGATGTCTCATATAAATAAAAAAAATCGGATATTAATCCGAGACACTCTCTAGGTTGCAATTGAGTTTCTTAGGAACTTTGTAGTCGTTATAAATATATTCATAAATACTTTTTTGTTGAAATTACAATAATTTAAAATGTACATTAACTACTAAAAATGTGTCAGAAATGTGTTAGAATTCTGTGATATCAGTAATTTGAACTAAACATATGGAGGCTGCTACCCTCTGCAAACGAAATTTTCTGTCTACCACTTCGGTCTTTTATGTAGGTTTTTAGGTACTCAATCTAAATAGTCTTACCCAAAAATAAAAACACACTTAGTAAATCTTTTTTTTTACTACAATGATATGGTTCAGACTGGGTCTCATAAAAAACTTATTGTGAAATAAGACCGGATGAAAGTACTTCAGAAAAGAGAATTTGAAAATGAGTTAGAAATAAATCAGATCTCTTATTCAGACTGCGTGGAAAAATTGACACACTGAACGGAGGAAAGCTCTCAAAGGGAATTTGATAAAATTCGTTGTACAGGGTGATCAAATAGTTTAAAAAAAAAAAACTAAATATTATGTGTAAAACTTCAGAAAGAATTCAATATTACAGTAAGTTCTACAAATAAATCAAAATGAGGAGATGCTTGCTTGTGTAGTGGTTTACTGGACGAATGGAAAACTATAACGTCCGATATAACCGCGACTTAATCAAATTACGACGGCAGGATTTGAAGATTATGATAAACTTCACTATCCTAGGGCTACTGCGGGTTAAAAAGAAAGTGCTCCAAACTAGTTAAAACCAGTTTGAATGAAGCGAGCTCGCTATACTTTCGGTGTTCAATAATAATGCTAATTTAATAATGTTAATTTTATTGTGACAATTCAACTTCAGCGTCATAATATTATTCCCCTATGCGATGAATTTAACAAAACAATTTAAATTATTGAACAATATTTTTTTATGGACTACGTAAAGTAGTACCAAAGCATACCTCAAAATTATAAAATTCAAACCAGTTTAAAAATAAATAGATTTTGTTTGTCCTGTAAAGTGGTCATTCATGATAATTTACTAAGTGGCGATAAGGTTCCTTATCAAAATAATAGGGAAGATAATAAAAGTTACCGAAATGATTTAATTCGATACGTGGAAAACGAGGAGGAAAACCTAAAACACGATAATAATATGATAACATTGATGTGACAACAAGATTAAAATGTAGGAAAAATCAATAGAGTTGGTAACCTACTTCAAAAATGAACCATAAAAATTATACGCTGATAATGTTAATGCCATGTTAATAATTAAATTTTTCACAGACTTACCACCCAGTAGTTTGGAGTGTCCCTTTATACGATATCCGAAGGCCGTATTCTCATCGGCTATCATTGAATTCAGATTTCTCCGTGAATCATCTGTCAAGTTGAATTTTTTACAAAGCCTTTGGACGTTTCCTCCCCTAGCATTAGCAGGGCTCGGAATATTGAGTAGTTGCGGTGGACATTGGATACGTGTACTTTTAAACCACCCTTCCGGATGGGTCCGCTCTTCCTACTACGAATCACGTATTCACTAAAAACTTCATAGTATTAAAATTTCAATATTTATTTAGTTGTGCAAAATTTACTAGGAGCAGGCGGAATATTTCACCGCCTTTACTGCAAGTACTATGTGGATGATTTTAATACCTTGAGGCTTTGGGTTATATATCACGCTAAAAGTACTAGATCGAGAAGTCGAATAGGCGAATATGACCACAAGGTGGGTTGCAACTGAAAAAGAAAAAGAGTGTCAAATAGAATCAATGTATTAACGTCGAACGATTGTGAATAATAAATTCATATAAAGCATTGTTTTTCTTTCTATTATTGCTTAATTACATATTTCTTTTTAATTTTAAATTTTTCTATTAAAATATTTTAAAGAAAGTCAAACATTCCCGGGTTACGAATGACCTGACAATTTTTGAAAATGTCCTACTACCATCACAGTAAGCGAAAGATGTTGCTTGTGTCCTAATGAAGAACTTAGCCTGACGAGGAATTGAACTCACGATTCCTGGATGGGATCTAAATGCGATGTCAACTTAGTCATTGACCTGTAAATTTTTTGTATGGCTAATTTTTTTAGGTTATGCACAGCTTTTTTGCCTTTATGGATAGCATATCACTGCTAAGAAGAACGATGAAAATAATTCCAAGTTTTATGGCTAGTCCATTGTGTCTTGGATATTTTGATGATGGTCAATGTGAGTTGTGAGTTTTGTAAACTACCATTTGGAGCAGAGTCAGGAAACAGATATGAAACCAACGATTTGGAAAATGACTAACAATAGAGAATAATAGTGATAAGTTCCCTCCATTAATCTTTTCATAAAGAAATGCTTGAATAGAATGCATTACAATATGAAATATTATGTTTGAAATAGTAAGGAGTTAGAATAATAATATTTAGATGACTATGCGTTGTGGAAAATACAAAGGAGGAGATATTTATGCATCACAAAGCAAATTTAGAGAACTAGTAAAACTCTATGGATGATTCATTTAATGCAACTTTTATCTTATGGAAGAGCTGCACTGCATAGCTAACTTCACTAGCGTCCATCGTTCTATGACCAAATATAGGCTGTATTTAGTTTAGTTTTGTGAATGAGCAATTGTCATCTTCCACTGATTGTCGTGGCCAATTATGTAAATACGTATAGAAGTTCCTCACCTATTTGTATATGATTCATATTGTTAGTTTTTCTTATTGTACGCACAGTTTTTAGCCTTTATGAACTATCCGCTACTGCCTAACTGCTACCTATATTGTGACACCTCGACAAACCCATTTCAGGGTGAATATCTGACTTCGTCCTCGTATTTGGAGACATTCTTCTCATTGGATAATATAAAATTGTTCACAGAAGATAATTAAAGGAACATATTATGCAATTATTTTTTGAAAACAAATACAATTGTTGTACCAACTTGTATGTTATGCAACGATCACACCTGTGACAAATTATGTATTCTTGTCTGTGTGGATAACGACGTACATTTTTTAGAGGTGTAATTTTTGTTGACGCTGCTTAGGAATGTTTAGATTGTTGAAGACAGGATGCATATAGAACAGTACGTAAATGAGTAAGCCAAAATGGATGGAAGTAGTTTTTAGAAACACGTTAATAATAGGACGATGAATAAACAGAACCACAGAAAACTTTGGTGATCTTCAGAGGTAGCAAATAGGCACATTTAGACCCTGGACGATCTTAGACCTGAAACCAGTTGTAGTGTGAATATGAATCCCTGTTTTGGAGAAAATTCTTAACCTGTAGGAAGAGGGAAAGCTGATGGATATGAAGAAGGCTCAGAAGGAACTGACTATTTGAATCTTCTCACTAAATAAAAAAAAAAATGCTGTTCTGTTACGAAAAGAGTATCTACCACAATTTAAAGAAAAGTAGAAATATTACAAAAACATCTAAAGTGAAACAAATGATTGTCATGTGAAAATATTTTTAATATGGGTGATATCGTTATAGTTAATTTAATATATATAGAGATTTGTAGTTATTTTGTGGCGTCATTATTAATAAAACAATAAGGGTTGCTTTGTTTACACCACTGTTTTTAAATAAATTATATTCGGATAGGTCTTTGTAATCATCATAAAGGTAGCAGTCAATAATATGGGATTTAATGGAGGTTAATTGAAATTTGTTGAATTTGAGGTATGATATCGATGAAAATGGTGAATAGTGAACTGGTCTCATTAGTTCAGTTGGTAGAGCGGTTGTCCCGGTAAGACAGAGGTCCTTGGGTCGATTCCCAGATGCGATTGACACCTTTATTATTTTCTGTGGTTTTTTCGATTGCGTATTTCATTTACGATTTGTTAATATTATCTTCTTCAATAATTAAATTAATTCTTGTTCATTTGAAAACATATATGTTTCTCTTATGGTATGACTAAAATGTCCGTTCAAAATCGAACAAATTACGCAATTAAAAAAAAATAACATGAAGTACTAACTCTTCGGATGTCTACTTTATCGGAAGCGATAGCTAATGGCCCATCTGCACCCAACTCACGTTTAACCCACTTGCAATGGCACGTACGTATTACAGTCGCTTACCTGTGAAATCGTACTAAGAACACCTACTTGGCATCATGTGCGCCGGGGAGCTGAAAGCCATAATACAAGTTGAAAATGGTGACAAGACTAACAAGGCGTTATTTGTAAGGTTAGGCGTATTGATTCACATTGATTCATTATTTGTTTTGTTCAGCCCATCATTAACTACAACATTGCTTTTTACATGTTCTTGGAAGAGTCTTCTTAAGTAATAAATGTCCTGTCACATGGAGTATCTTAAACATGTATGCAGCGACTTGGTACGCAAACATATAAACTGTCGTAGTGAAATTTGTAAAGTTTTTTCAATGTAATAATATAATTATTGATGTTAAGGTAATACCACTACTCAAAACACACAACGCTATCTCCCCGCAGAACTACGGGTCTCTGAAAGAACTATTTTTAAATAAAACATATATTATTTTTTAGTTGAATACCGCGCAAGAGTCCAAACTACTTCCTGCAAACCGGAGCCAGTGAGACTATGGTATTCTAAATTGGGATATGTGGGGAGGCTGAAGGGTATAGGAAGGGGGGAGGAAGGTGGAGAAGTACCTGGCTATTTAGATCTGGTCACCAAACACGGCTAAAGTTTCGAGCTGGGAGTATTTACCACTCTGAAAACATATTACAACAAGCAACATTGTGTATTCTATATTTTACGATTATTCAATAAAACGAAAGTGAAAAACTGCGTTGCTTTTATTTTTTCAGAAATTTCTTTGATACTATTTTGACATTTAATTCATAAATAGTAGTTTAAAAAGTACATTCCTGTTAATGCTGAAACTTAAACTTTGAAAACCGTTTTAGTTGTGCTTTATTCACAATAATTAACACTGAAAATCTTTCTCCTCCTCGGTTTGGGTTATTTCTTATTGTTGATACGACAACAGAGATTGATTGATTGGACAACAGAGAAGTTTAGACACAATAAAAATGAAATCTCTGGGCTCAAATATAAGTATTTAAATATGTGTATATGGAAAGTTAAAGTGAACACAATACATAAAAACCCAGCTAATTACCGTATTATTACAATAATAATAAAATCCATTGTAAAATACGTGTAATGAAAATAATATAAAGACAAAACGTCTCAAGAATCCTGACTTCTTGACAATCGGAACACGTGGTAGGGATGGTTTGTTACACATATTAAAAGTTCGAATAAGAAAAGGGTATAGTTATATAATAGGGGAGATAGTTTGGTGCAGTATGGGAGAGGAAACAACCCTAATTGGGCGGAAACGGAGGAAAATGGGGGAAAAAAGAACATGCAACTAACGGGTGCCGTCCGGAATACGAAAAACGGTGCTCGTTGTAGACTACGAGAAATCGAACTTGTTTGCCTTGACTCACGCGATGAGTTTTCTTAAATAATATGTATTATTTTAGCAGACAATACAAACACATTTTCTGACAGATGTTTCCCAGTAGAATGGAATTTCAAAGAAGTTAAAAAATAAATCGATCGGGTATAATATAATTAGAATTCTAGTAGATATGTGTTGACACAGGGTATATGCGTAAGGTACTCGTATAATATGTACAATTCACTGGAAATGGAGGAAGGAATGAAGATTTTGTAGGTTATTTTTATATTTAAAAAAAATAATTGATAACTGACTTAGCTTTTCCATATTTTACCATGGTAGTAGAAGGCATTTTTTTTTTTAAATTATTATTTGTGGTTGGTGGTTTGTGAGTACTTATTCACAAAATGAGCGAGCGTTTAATCAAATGCAGAAAGGGCTGAAAATTGACAGTTAACAAAGACCCTTCAAATGCAAAAAAAAATGGCGATAATAGTCTATTTGATTGTCAATTAAACGATACAGGAATTCAATCAACCTAACCTGAATATAACGAAGACGTTGATAAGCAGTAAATTAAATAATATTACCTCAGTATGATTACCTAATTACGTAACTTGACTAAATTCACAGAAGAATATCGATTTTACCAGTAAAAATGCCATTACTACCGGCAGACCGCCGGCTACTACTGACGACCGCGCATCGCGGTACGGCAAACGAAACTCCGTACCTCTCTGGCTCACTACTATACCGCTCGGTATATTAGTAACGCACGCAGACATACGTATATACGAATACATAAATGTAGATAACTTTTCCCAATTTTTCGACAAAACTTTTTTTCTGTTGAGTTCGGTAAATACTATTTATTCAATACATAATTGTATTGCGGAGGAATCGTTAAAATTTGAAGTCCGTCTTTGGAATAGTTTCAGATATATTGAAATATTGAGAAATGTCAACTTGGTTGACAGGACCGGCAAGGAAATGCTACACTATAATCTTAATTTTGCGAGGTATAGAAAAAACTGATCAACCATCCGAAAATAGACTAATTAAATATCAAAAAGCTGCATATTCATGGAATAATTCATTACATACTCACTATTAGACATCGGATTATATGAACTTTCGTATTTCAGCTGACGAATCTAAGACGCTTGTGACTGTTATATTGCCGAATTATTGATTAGATACTAATGTACTGTTAGGAATATAACGGTCAAGGGCGTCATATTATCGTCAGTATTTACGGGCATTTTTTGAAAGACCCTAGAAAAAGAATTTCTTCAGGGCCTTTGCCATCTTTGGGATGTTCGGGTGTGGATGGTCTTTTTAAGTAAAGGAAGTTCTGGGAAGGAAAAAGGTATGAGGGGTGGGTTGTAATTCTATCCTCAGTGAGTCCAGAAGTAACGGACATATCAAGTCAAGGGAGAGGCCAAGAGGTCTCTCACAATCGGCATCTCCCGATTCGGCCCACCGCGTAGTTGGTGGGCAGACGTATCCGTCGCCAAGACCTGGACAAACCTCACCCCATGAACGCGGACACCCCTGCTAAGTCATCTGCCGTAGTGAATCACCTGAAGTGACCTATTATAGCAAAGGTATTGGTTATCCAAGGAATCGTTCCAGTGACGGTGCGGCGGTACCCATACCTGGCTCCCAAATTATGTGTTAAATAATTTTAAAGAGCGCACGGTTAAATGCATTTATGCACACCGATAGAGGTTTAAATTAGTTCGACCTAGTTTGGAACATCCGCCCGCAGTACCCTATTACCCTGAAGTAGTCCTACGATACAGTACACCACTACACAAGCAAAAATCTCATTAGAACGATTCTCTTGTATGTTCAGTTAGCAAAAAATAAAATAAAACAGATGTAGTTGGTTTTCGCGGCATTTTGTTCATATAATTAATAAACATTCACGTTTGCATTGATAAAACTCGAAAGAAAAAAAATTCATAAAGAATATCAATGAGGCTGGAAATTTGTTAATAGCATTATAGATATCCATGCTTTACTTAGCTTAATTAATTTTAATATTCCAACTAGAACTACTCAATCAAACATAGTATTCAACCGTCAAAATAATTATAGGACTGAGTCATTCAAAAACTCGCTTGTACCCCGACTTCACGCAGAAGGTAAAACTTGTTCAGATGTGGCAGATATGTTCAACTGCAAGTATCTTTTTTTTTTTTTTTTTATATGAATAACGCACAAGAGTCCCAACTGCTCCCAACCGTCTGGAGTCAGTGAGACTATGGCATTCCCAATTGGGGAATTTTGTAAGGCTGAAGGTATTACGGATGGGAAGGAAAGGGGGAGAGGAAGGCGGGAAAAAACTTGGCAATTCAGATCTGGTCACCAAACACAGCTAAAAGCCATTTAAAGCAACGTTTCGATTCTGAATGGTGGTATTTCACCAGGGCGATACTGATAGTATCTTCCACTCTGGAACGTGCGGAAATATAGTATATATTATTTTTAAATGAATTAATTGTGAAACAGCACGAATTAATTAAATAAAATTTACACGCGCATGCCGGGATTTGAACCCGCGACCGCAGGATTCGTAGTCGAGAGACTTACCCCTCGACCATTTAGGCCGTCATTCAAATAGAAGAAAACTATAATAGAATACATTCTCAACGATTACTTACAAGATACGTGTCCAGGGCATAAGTTTGAGTTCATGTGCCCTGTATTATATATATTCGCCTTTGTGGCAAATTATATTGTATCACGCTTAGGCAATGTTATTACTGAATTTGTTTGAGAGACATTTTGAATATTTTGCTCTTATTATGTGAATACGACCTATTGATGTACCCACTATAATATTTTTTTCACCCGTGCATATAATAATTTTTTATTTATTTTGATAGAAAGCAGTCACTTTGTGGTTAGACATATTTAATGAAAACAAAACAATAACTTTGTTTATAACCACGAGAATTTTATTCAATTTTATTACGACCGACCGGTTTCGCTTAACATAAGCATCTTCGGGGTACAAAAATTAAACTGATCAAAAATACATAGTGTGTGTCAGTTTAATTTTTGTACCCTGAAGATGCTTATGTTAAGCGAAACCGGTCGGTCGTAATAAAATTAAATAAAATTCTCGTGATTATAAACAAAGTTATTGTTTTATTTTCATTAAATAATTTTTTCACTATAATAATAAAAAATATATAATAAAATTTGTAAAAGCCGATAAAGGTCGTTTAAAATACAATACGTAAATAAATGAAATAATCATCTAACCAAATTAAAAAAAATAAATCAATACATTTTTCAATTATATTGTAATATAAATAAAATAGGTTCAGATTGGAGTATATATATATGACCTTCATTAAGGAAGTGTTGTACTAAGGTTAGTACTAAGGTTAGAGTACTAAGGTTAGTACAACACGACCTTAATGTAGATCATAAAATTTCTAGTTTGTACTAAGGTTAGTACAACACGTCCTTAATGAAGGTCATAAAATAGATTTTGATAATACCACGACAATAGCTAGCCTTTACAATGAAACAAGAAGGATTTACCGCGAAGTCATCGAAATTCATAAACATAAAAACAATATGAATACTAGAAATGACTCAATTAGAATTCCCGACACTTGGAAAGTCATAATTGATCAAAATTCCACCATAACATCACTTCCAAAATTATTAGAATTACCCTCAATTTCCTTAAATAAAACCAATCAGGTTACTACGCGCAAACAGCCTATTAAAGGCCGCACTCCTATCCCCGCCCCTTTATCGACACGCGTTCTGCGTCCTAGACTATTAAAATGATTTGAAATCACTTATGTTTTGACTTTTGGATTGAACGGACACGCGCAAGAGATCAGTTAAAACAAAACTCAAGACATAAGGCCTCTGAAGATGGACAATGAGATTTGTCCGAAACGTCAAGAGTTAAAAAGTCCTTCTAAGGACTACATTATACGGGTAAACCGAGAAAATTATTCTACATACATATATATTTTGTAGATTTATGTATGAGTATGTATGTACAATATATATGTATGTATGAGTTCAGATTGACAATTTCCATAGACTTATTTAGTTACATTAGGCGTGCATTTATACAGCAGTTCATAATGGGTTAATTTTAATTACGCTTAAGCCGGTACCCACTACCCACTTTTAACAACAACAAAAAAAAATCATAAACATTTATACACTCCAACTAGTTTCGGACAGTTATGTGTCATCATCATGACACTTGTACAGAAATATATAGGGCTCTTATGAATAAACAGCAGCTTTGTAAGAACCTAACATACAAAATATTATATTATCAAATTGATATGGAAAATCCCGACAAAAAGCTGTACAATTTCTATGCCGCAAAATCCCACCGTTAGTGAGTTTTATAAGAATTGAGAAAAACAAACGATTTTTCTTCTACATTTTAGAGATTTTTGTAAAGGTTCTTTGACTTTTGGGATTTTGCACGAAAACGGTGGTGGGTAAAAAATATCAATTTGTTAAAAGCGATTGAAGGAAAGTTTGATGTATAAGGGATAAGTTTTTTGTTATCCTTTTTTAAAAGGTATAAGATTATCTGAGTAGCCAGGCATTTCCCACCTCCTTCCCCCCACATACCCTTTAATCTCATAATATACCCCTTGAAGGACTACTAAAGGATTTATTTAACATTATTCTCTTCAATTTTGAAATAACTTATTAAAGCTTATTCTAACTCATTGTAATATATTTTAACCCTGGAGCTCACTGTCTATCCGGTCCATGGATCTTTTTGGTTTCATTTTGAGAGTTGTTAATAATTATTATCTTCAATTATTACAAATATATTACAATGAAGCTATAATAAGTTTTTCCAAAATTGAATATTAATTCTAGACTTGTAGAAAAGTCGAACTTGTCGACAGATGTCCCATATAAGTAAACATCTGAAGGGTAGGAGTAAAATATATATGGGAATTAATTGAAGATGATATTGACAGTTCTTAGAAATCGAAGTATGATACCGATAAAAATGACGTCACGTATAGGAGTAGCTGTAGCTTAGTTGATTAGAGCGCAAGATCCCGGATAGATCATGAGGTCCTGGGTTCGAGTCCCAGCTACCAGCGTAACTTTTTCCTTTTCTGTGTCTTTTCGGTTTTTATTTCATTTTGAGAGTTGGTAACATTATCTTCAATAAAAATAGAAAAAAAATATTACCACTCTTGTCCTCACATTAAATGACCTCAATTAATCGCTTTCATATCACCACTTGTTTATGTTCACCGTAGATGTGTAAAAGTGCAGTATACTGCTTCAAGGTTGTAAAAATATGTGTCAAACACATTGTTTGCACCTTGAGTTCGCTGTCATAATATTAGTGTGACAAAAATACGAGTATAATATGGAAGGAATGGACACATTGTGTGCATCTCGTTTGCCAGCGCTGAGTAATGATGCAAACTGCAAACTGCTTTTTACGTTCGAATCAGAAAAAGCGTATTGTTAACATAGTTATTGTACGACTACGTGTTGATAAGTGTAACTAACTAACTAACCATCACGCCGTTTCTCGGCAGGGACAGACAGAGAGAACGGACCGCCAAACAATTCGATCTTGGCATATACTTCTTGCTTCATTCACATTCATACAACGTCTCATACATTCTCTTCTGTTATTCAGACTTCTAACATGGCCCGACTGAAGTATTAGATTTACTTGATCGTGCCATGTCTTCCTCTTCTTTTTCTTCCATTCACATTCGCGTCATATATTATCCTTTCACTCCTTTCTTCATTCATTCGCTCTAAGTGCCCAAACCATCTAAACGTCCCTTTCTTAAACTTACTCATTACGCTTAGATCAGCTTTGCATTCTTTACGAATCGCAATATTTTTCACACGATTATACATGGTTTTACCACATATTCGACTCAGAGATCCCATTTCTAGAGAATTCAGTCTACTTTCATCCTTCATCTGCCAGTTCCAAGTGTAAGCAACTCGAATTCAATCAAAAACACTACTAAACCAATGCGGTCGTTTTCTGGATACGATAATTTAAATAGGTGAACCTTTAGTTTTGTTCAGAATTCAGTAGATCTGCCAATCTTTTTCAAATGTAAAGGGAGTTTCTTCTAAGCTCTTGGGCCTGCTCCTGCAAAAGTTCGTTCTTCGAAATTGGTAATGAAAGAGTTGATTTCCTAGTATTGACATCGTTTGGAGTGCACAATTCCGGTAGGAGGGTTGGGCTATGTCATGTATCGCCTTAAAGACCATCCAGCCTAGTTTGAATTGGATCCTCTCAGGACACTTAAGTCAATGATGGTTCCGCAGATGTTGTTATATGTGGGATATATAGTGTAAAAGGAGGAGAAGGGAAAGAGGAAGGTACAGAAGTACATGGAAATTCAGATTTGGTCGCTAAAAGTGCAAAAGATTTTTTAACATTCCCGTTCCGAAGGGGGGGGGGGGGGTATTATACCAGTGGCGTGCAGTCCATAATGGATAAAGTTTTATTCCTAAGAAAAACGAACCATCACAGAAAATAAAAGAATTTTACATAAACATGTTTTTTAAAATTAATTTGTAAATATTTTTGACCATTACCGATCTAGAATTACTATTTGTTTCTATGTGACAAATTTACACGTATTGCTAACATTATAAATAAGGTCATTTTCATGTCTTCAATGCATAATTCAAACCAGAACTTGAAAAACTGCACATATCATACTTTAGGTTATAGACCATTGCACATCACCGTAATACACTTATGCTGAACGAGAGTTTTGAGCGACATCTTAGTTATTTTCGACATTACATACTCCATAATTTAGGTATTCTTAGAAAAACTATCTGATAATTGAACTGCATTTAAAAAACAATTTTCCCATTACTGTTTTTTTTTTTAATATGAAATTTCGACGGAATTACTCTCAGCTCACGATGCGCGTATCTTCACTACTTTAAAAAAATGCACATCACAAATATGCCGCAAGTGAAGTCATAAAAGGCGCATTTTATTGGAGAAGGCTACAAAATATATTTGGGTCACGCTCGCTTTATCTCTTTTACTGTTTTGCATTATTTAATGATTGACTGCTGGCCGATATGGGGGATATTCGGTTAAAACAATAATAACTAATATAGGAATGTTACTGGAAAAGGAAAAAAAGAACATTAAGAGTCACTGAATCTAAATGATTTTATGGGGGACCCTAGTGACCCCCATTTGGAGAGTACATTAATTTTTTGCCTTCAGGTACTTAAAGGTTAAGCGATGTTTAGATTCTGAATGATAGACTTTCAATAGAACAATATTGAGAGTATCTTCGACCATCTTCCTAAAACCCAGAGAGATTACATTGTTAATTGATAATTACAATGTGTACTCAGGCTAGCTCAGAACCCGTGGCCTCCGGTCCAGCTTGTAATGGTCTAACCATCATCATTTTCTTTTAATAGAACCCTGGAAAATATTTTTTTTTATATGCATAACTTTCATGCTAGAAAAGCTTAAGGGAGCGACATCTATCGACTTGTGGAGAGTTTGATTACAGTGAATTATAATCCAATAATTTTGATTCATAAAACTCGTTGCAACATAAAACCACGAGATGGCAGTGAGAAGAAGGCGTTCCCTCTTATAAATAAACATCACAGGATTGGGTGAAATCAACGAAAAAGTTACCAATCAAACGAGCGTTTTACATAAACAACAATTAGTGGTGACAGGACAAAGGAAATATTAATTATTTATGTGAATCGAAAGGGTTCAGATCAACGGCCTATAATGTAAACATTTCACTAGCGGTCGAACAGGACGAGAAGAGGTCGTGAACTTTAAAGGAAACAATGGGAAATGCAGAGATGAATAACCATTGAAAATGGAAGTAGGAAGTAAAAATAATACGCAAAATGTTAATTACAAATAAAAAAACTACAAAGTGAGGATTTATCTTGCACGGGGAAAGGTGTGTTTGCATTAGAATTTAGACAGAGAGGCGTGTCATGTAAGGTTAAGCGGAAAAACAACGAATTAGAGAAAATAATTCAGAGAACAATAGCTTCAACAGATGAAAAAGGGAAGAAACAAGAATTATACAGTATGGAAACTTCGGCAAACTTAAGAGGCGATTTAGGCGAGACTAATGTGAAATAGGAGTACAATTTTCTAATTTCAGGAACGTAGATAATTACAAGGGAGTGAAACTAGGCTGATTTTAGGTGATAAAAGGTATTAATTGAGTAGATTCTGGACATCAGATATTATGAAAATGTAGATGAGAAATGTATCAATCAATTATAAAATTTAAACTGAAGGAATTCAATAGAAATATTGAGATATATGGACTACTACTTTGAATATAGTTCGATACATTTAGGAAAAATTTTGAGGTTGTCAATGACTAATGTAAACAAGGCGACAAGAATTGTTTATTTAAGCGACCAGATGAACATGAAACTCAGGTGATAAAGAGACAAACAAACAATTAAGTTTATACAGGGAAGATAGGAATATTTATTTAAGGAAAAGTAATAAAAAATAATGAGTTTTCGATAAACTCTGATTTATATCGGTTTTTTACAAAAGTAATGGTTATTACCCATAATAATGAGTAAGCTAATGTGATATTGAGTTAGAGTGGAATGGAGAAAGGGGAGTGGCCAGGAAAGAAGTGAACGAACTCATATCTACCAGGTTTGGGGTAGGTAAATCGCAGGTAAAAACGCCAATAAATTAATACATAAAATTATTAAAGGTAGTGAAAAATCAATTAAGGATGATATCAATCGACCCGGATGAAAGTATAAGCAGACGACAGGTACATGCAAAAGGTGTAATACAGCTAGACCAGGAAGAAGCAGTGCAACACATTGAAAAATCATTCTGGAAAGGTATATTTATTAACTCAGGCAGGTGAGGTGGGGAAGAAATTATAAAGTGTTTACACCAATATTAGGATCAATTGAGAATTGCACGAAAATATGCGTTAATCGAATATTCACATGTTAGATCAGAGAAAAACCATGTTACCATCGGAAAATTCATAAATAAAAAGATATCGCATATCAAGATAACCAGGGACTAAGGGAATTTCTAAAATTGAACGATGTGAAGAAGGCGCTTCTTTAAATAAAATTCAATAATGACATAGTGGCTATAAATACGAGATACCCGAGTTCATAGGCGACCAAAGAATAAGCGATAGATAATATTTTCAGAAAAAAAAACATGAATCGAAATTTCCAATTCTATAATAAGGAACAGCAGGGCGATCTAGAGGAATGAACTAAATTCGATCCTGGCCGGAGTGAGGGAAAGTGATGGATTCAGAGGCGGGCCAGATGTTATCTAAATATTTACATTGAAGAATTACATTCGAAATTAGTGTTACTTACATATAGGTTTACGAGTTGGTAAAGAACATAATGTAATGTAGGTATGGAATGGAGTTAAATCCTTTTGATTCTAAGCTAGGTATATAAGGAAATGTAACGGCAGAATAGGGGAGTTGGTCGCGAGAAACGCCGGGAAGATTAATTACGTGCCGATCGATATTGTGTAATTGTTTTGTTTTTGGACTTAGAAAAATTTCATTTGATTTGATTCTTAAAGTTTTAAATAAATTCTTTTAAATAGTTGTTGGATTGATTCAACAATAGTTTGATTTAATTCAATAATAATTTAATAAATATTGAAGTTTCTAAAATTCATTATAATTAAGTTGATACTAAAAATTACTTCTGTGAATTAATTAAAATTGGTGGTTTTAAGTGAAATTATAATAATCGAAAGTGTTTATAAATAAAGTGTTTGAATTGAAGTTGATTGGAGTCCGTCGCGAAATAAGTTGGAAGAAATAGTTGATTACGGGCGTATCGGTATTTAAGTGATTAAAAAGTGTTTTTCTGGACTTCAAAAAAAAATTCCATCTTAAAATAAATAAAATATTTGTGTTTAAATTAATATTAAAATTTTCTTAAGGACAGTTCGTCTCGAGTTGATACGTCGTTAATTGCGTGCGGAGTGATTAAAAAGTGTTTTTCTGGACTTCAAAAAAATTTCATCTTAAAATAAACAAAATATTTGTGTTTAAATTAATATTAAAATTTTCTTAAAGGCAGTTCGTCTCGAGTTGATACGTCGTTAATTGCGTGCGGAGTGATTAAAAAGTGTTTTTCCTGGACTTCAAAAATTTCGTCTTCTAATAAATAAAGTGTTAAAATAAATTCTCTTGTTGATCTAATACAATAATAGTTTCATAAATAGTGAAATTTCCTAAAAATTAATAATACTTAAATTACGTTAAAGATTCTAAAAGTCGCAATTAAAGTTGGTAACAATAATTTGATTTAATTTTCTCAAAATTATAAGTGCAATGTGATACTAATAATAATTTAATAAATATTGAAAAATTTCTATAATTAATAAAGTTATTTGTTTAAAGATTTTTAAAATTTGCTTCTGTGAATTAATTAAAATTGTTTAAATGAAATGTGATTTAATTCATATTTTGTGTTGAACTGAATTTATTACGAGTTTAAGAAAAATTAAATATAATTGCGTTTAAAATAATTTAGTGAAAGTTTAAAAACAGCTGAGTCTTAGTTTCATATAATTCATTTTTAATACCTAGCGTGGGATTAATTTCGTCAAAGAAAAATAATAAAGTTCTAAAATATTACCAAGCGTTCGGTTTACGGATTTAATTAATAGTTAGTAAAGAGAATTACGTGAGTACAAAGAATAAAATAGGAAAATAAAACAACAAAATTTAAATATTATCTAATAATATTTGGATTTAGAGATCATTAAATTTGAAGAAATAGTACAAATCGGTAGATCACGAATTGAAATTAGGAAACACTAGATTGTATTAAGTAAATATTTCTAACTTAGATTAAACATTCCAGGCAGGGAAGTTCAATATTTTCTGAATCTTCATATTGGCGTGTATAACCCGTCTGGAAAAATTATGAATTTGTCGGAATTCAGGTGAGTCAATTTAATATACAAGTTTTCAGGTTCTCCCGGGGAAGGCGAGGACGGAGACATGAATTATATTTCTAATGATGTATAAGCGCACATATTAAATGCATATATTATATGTATAAATATATATTTATATACAATGTTTAATATGTATATATATAAAACCAATTATTATATTTATGTATATTTCCAAAAAAAAACTATTTATTTTATTAGTATATATTTCCCTAACACTTAAATTCGAAAACTAACGTTACTAATTATAAACATCCCAAACGATTTTTATTAATTCAAAGATCGTTATCATTCTAAAACAAACCAATGAATCCTAATTGTTATGCTTCCTGACGGGGGTCTCTGACACTTAATAACTGTCGCATATCTCAATGACACACTTCCTCGACTGTTATTAAAACTAGGTCAACATTCCAAACCACACCCTCTTTTATCGAAGTATGTAGATACGTATAAGTATATATATATTCGAATTTCAGTACATCTTACGAAGAATAAGTACCTTAACAAACGTCGACATTTAATTGAAAAATAACTATCATCTTTTGCGATGAACTATCATCTTTTGCGATGAACTATCATCTTTTAGGAATCACGTATTTGTAGTTTGCGTACATAAATATTTTTATAGCGCCATTTTCATAGAAAGATTCAATTCAAAGGC
Source organism: Halesus radiatus (assembly GCA_022606495.2). Classification (NCBI taxonomy): domain Eukaryota; kingdom Metazoa; phylum Arthropoda; class Insecta; order Trichoptera; family Limnephilidae; genus Halesus; species Halesus radiatus. Next base: position 15,434 of record JAHDVE020004704.1, on the reverse strand, counting down.
GCTCCACACCCGTTCGAACATATTGATGAATTCAACAGAACAAACAAAAACCCACATTACTAGAAATGTCAAAATAAGCATAATCATTCGTCGACAATACGTTCCCAAGTTATGTTATAAAATTAATTTTATCTTCGACTTAGGTTTTCAAGGTTCAGGCCTTGCGAATTTTGGGCTTTTTGGAGTCCTACCTTTTCTCCAAACAAAAAAAACAATCTACAGTTAAATTCAAACTACATGAGATAGCAGGGTCTCATTAAATCAACCTGTCAACCAAACCAAAAAGTAATCTATTATATATATTGTATTATCACTTTTATGTATTTTGATATGTAATATGTCTGAATATCTGGCACAGATTCACGACCTGTGTTGGAGATGTCAGATCCACAATTTTCCGGGAAAACTGGAGTATTGTGGATTATAAAAACTCGTATTGTATACATATATTTATAATTTGTACCTATCGATTGGGCAGAAATAATTGCTGATTTAAGCGTGGTTATCTCTGAACTTTTGATGCGGGGGACGGCCTTTCAACCCGGACTTTGCAAAAATTTGCAAGTATATAATGTTGTTTGACGAGGGGACGGAACCGGTTTGATCTCCTTTAAATGTAACTGTCTGGAGGACGGGAATTCGGAGGGTCTCGGACCCATGGATAAGGAAGGTGCTCTTTCCGTCGCGGTACAGGGGATGACCAATAGCGCACGAACTAAAAGAAGAGGTTACGTATACCGATTTGGTCAGGCTGTGCGTCTGTGAAGAGAGAGTTACTAACCGGAAACGTGGTCATCTGAGTACTTTAGGGGTTGGTCTGGAGCCGAATTGCAGCAAAACAAACTGTATTCGATCTCTCGTCATAACAAAAGCTGTGAAAACTAAAACCTAATCATGTAATTTTCCCAAATTTAGGAGAGGATGGAGATGGCGCCAAAACAAGTAAAACTGTACCTTTTAACCATGAAATTCATTGAAACTAACCCATGTAGAATAACACTTAGTACGATGAGGAAAGGCGATAATACTGTGATCATTACATTTATGTATACCAAATTTAAAATTGAAACTACGTCGTATTATATAGATCAGGAATAGTGCAATTAGTATAGCCCAGAAGCTAAGTTTTCCCATTAAAACTCACGATAGAAGAAAAATAGAAAATTTAGGGGTAAAGTTAGGAAAATGCTAGTCTTCCTATAGGAAATTAACGTAGATTGCATAGTAGGATAATAATAGAGAGTTCAGAACACTAAAGTCTAAGATAGGAGAAATGTTAGGAATATGAATTCTGTCAATGGTATGCGAGAGTCTGCCTACGCTACAAAGAAAAGGGGTTACCACAAATAAAGACCTTGTTTTTCCAATAGTCTGAACCAAAAATCAGAACACAACGTAGACTCCGGAAAAGCTTGGGAAATTGACCACATTGGAGTGCAAAAATTACCGTGAAAATTAAGAAAATCGGAAACACTCGAATGTTAGCATAGGGCTAGACGTTACACGCTGGCCAAGGAGGAGAAAAACCTCAAATTGAAAGGAAAACTACAAAGGGTTTTCCGATCACATTAGTTAGGAAAATTTAAGGCAGCAGTAGAGGAGTCATCTTAAACCGGTGGCGCGAACGGAGGTCTATTGCTAAATTAAATCATAAACGGGCGGGTCAGGGGACCATCTCAAGCTTACCGCTCTGACTTGGAGTTTGTTATTAAATATTTTCACAACACAATATGTAAACGTTCATTTATATTTTTTGTAAAAAATTTATTATGGTTTATGTAGTACGTTGATTTAACGATCGTATTTACGTTTAATTGATTACTATTTAATTTTGAAACAAAGCAATTAAGTTAGTGGTACTCTAATCTGTTTAAATTGTACAGAGTAATTATTAACAAAAGTTTTGGAGTATTTGTAACATTTGCTGGTGGATAAAAAAAGGCTACCTGTTGCGAGTAATATTTTTGGTTTATTGATTCTTGACATAACGATCTCATTAAATTGGTTTTACGGTCAACATAAGTCAATTATGGCAACTACTCGTAATACGAAACATCCGTAATCAAATAAAAGCTCTACGTGTAAGACGTAAGATTTCCGAAATAAACACTGAACTTTTGTTATTCGTTCCACAAACGAATCCCACGTTTTATCTGTTTTACCGCTCCAAAGCAGGACTGGGGAAAACACGTCAATTTTTCATCGAGTATTAGAGTAGTTTAAAGACGACGCGTATTGACTTGGAAAGAATGAAACTTTTGTTTAAAAGTATCCTAAACATTTTCACTGTAGAATGGAAGAAAAACACGAAAAACAGTATTTCGTGTTATTTTTTAATGTTTTATTTTTATTTTATTTTATTTTCAGTATTCTTCAAAAACGTTATTGCGTTAAATTAAAATTAAGTGGTTTGTCAATAATAATTGATCGATTACAAAATATTATTACATTAATTAGAAATATATATATTATTAATACTGACACATGTAAAGAAATTGATATATTATTATGGTACATGTTATACATAATACAAATGCAGATTGATATAAGTGCCAAGTATAAGGTATAGGAGCCATTTCCTCAGCATATATCTGACCCTTGTTGGCAATTCACACTTTTTAATATTGCTTGGTAGCATGTTGAATATTTTAGGCATATTGTATTACAGGGTTCGCTGTCCGTATTTATTATTATATTTTGGTACAAGCACGCATTTATTATTTGTGCTAATGTTCAACTTTCCTCATATATTCAGAGTCCGATTTATGCTGAATCAATATTCTATTCCATAATAAGGCCTGCACCGGCAAGACAGTTAATTTTTGATACAACAATGATGCTATTGATGCTTCAAATAATGAGTACTCTAGGAAGCCTATGTAATTCTTCACAGAATGTTCTACATTCTTCCGAACCTCTCATGATCCCCAGCAATGTATATTGTATAATTGCTGTTCACCTTTAAAAACGCTTTTCACTATGAAATGTTTTACGGCTACTAGAATCCTTTACATTCAACACCCTTTTGGCCTTCCTTTATTACTTATTCCTTCATTATTAAGTGGGACATATTTGCACGTGACTGTGCTGCCTTTAGCATATTCAGCAATTTCTTGTGTACTTAGGCCCTTCGTACACAAAGCTACGCCAGTATCAGATACTTTGCGACTCGAGTATCTTGGCGACTACCGCAATACATCTGCAAGGAGATTCGCATACAAGAATATTTGTCGACTCGTCGCTTCGGCGACCCCATTATCCGGCGAACAGTTTGGTCTTCGCTAACAAGTCGCCGAGACTTTATATTATATGTTCGTTCCAAAATTGCTTATATATTTTGTGATTTTTTTCATCACAATGTCGATATAATAATTGTAAGCGACTAGTGTCGTTACAAGACTGTAAATTTGTGTGTAGGTGCTGGATCCAGAGCCACTTTCTTCCGTTGCAGGGTTGTAGGGTAGGTGGATGGTGCTGTTCCTCACGCACCCAGTGGTCTATGTGAGGGGCACTAGGTGGGCCACTCTGCCGGGTCCTGGCCTTGCAGTGACGTCCTCTTGTCTCGAGGACGTAGGCCCAGGACTGGTTCAGGCAGAGGGTGTCAGCGAGGCAGCAAATGATGGAGAGGGTGACGGCGAAGAAAAGACTTTTGTTGATGCTCACAAGTTGTAAAAGTTATGACAATTTTCGAACTTCGATCGCAAAGACGCCGTTCTATTTGTATAAAGAACCTGTAAATTTAGAGACACTAACTTTTAAATGTTTCGTCACTTCATGACCAATAAGAAACTAAGAAATAAAAATGAAAACTCGACGATCGAATCAATAAGTTTAAACACGTCTGGTACAATAATTATCTATCTTTATGCCTAGGCATAAACAATCCTATTTTCATTGTTATGTTAGTGTTACATGGAGTATAAAATTTCCATATAATATTATCTGTGTTTATTTTTCATCTCTTATTTGGGTATTTGTTTTTATTTATGGTATTAACGTTAAACATATATATATTTATTGTTCTGTTAACCTAATTTTTACTTTAGGTATTTAAATTTATTATATAATTTATGTACCTCCAACGTCTGAATCGAAAGAGGAATTTTCCCAGTGAAACAGAGCATCGAAAAATCCATTATAATTATGTTTTATCTTGATAAATATAAAAAGATAAAACATAATATTATTAGTGGTAATTCAGGTTTCGTGATTTAAGTAGCGGTGTGTATGGACTGTGCGCGACAAGTTGCTTGCGACGTGAGTACACAACTTAAGTATCGGATACTTGGGTAGCTTTGTGTACGAAGGGTCATAGTTTCAAATGCAATGCTTCGACATAATTTAATGAGCTCGCATGGCCCAAATCTCGAACATATTCATGAAAACTGGCATTTTGTAGCATCGCATTGGTTCCAAATCTACATATATCGCATAGGTATGACAATATTTATGTGATAATCTGGGGAAGATTAATGGAAGACGTGGTGTAAAAAGACCCCGCACCATGACTTCAAAACTTTCATGACTGTTTCGAATGCCAGCATGGAGGTTGAAAAATAGCCGTACTCCGATAAAAGGGGCAACAAGAAGAAGAGGAATCATGAGTTCATTCATAACCTCAGCTTCACTCACACATGAGATTAGGCCATTTTCATATATGCTCATTTACGTCCATATAATTAGAACCAACGTTTTGAAATAAAATATTGTCGCAACTAGCACTTGAACCAAGATACTCCGGTCTTACTGGGACTAATGTCTTTACGAATTGTGCTATTGAGACCTAATATTTATAGATTTCGTATTCCCATTTTAAATTATCAACACCTCAATAAGTCAATTGGAGACGTTGGTCCCGGTAAGACTGGAGGATACGGGTTCAAGTCCCAGTTGCGACTGTTACCTTTTTAGTTTCTACATACAGGTATGCCTTTTCTGTTTCTTATTTTAATTTAGAGTTGTCGGTATTATCTTTTTCAACGGTTAAATTTTATAATGAGGTTTATAAGCTTCAACAAGTTATTCCTAATAAATTTAATTAAAATATCGTATTAAATTGATAACACTCACGTAGGCATTTATAATATGTACATATATTATTTAGAAGCCCCTCACATTCATTGTAAATATAAACAACGTATTAAATAAAATGGCTCTAAACAGAGTAATTAAGTTAATAATATCATATATGGCAAGCTTTATAGAATAAATTAAAGTGACTCAAAATTACAAACTAAATCTATAAGATTTGCGATTTCTACGAGCATGAGTTAATACTTGGAAACTTTCTCGCTCAGTGAAAACAATAAGTCACATTTAATTCACTTTCTGAACAAAGCTCTGGTTTTATTCAGCGAAAAGCCAAGTTTGATTGTTGGATTTGCACTGAGACGGCGTTGTACGTAAGCTCATTGCTGGGTAGCTTTTGAATTCGTTAAAATGCCACGGTTGGCTGCTAAGTAATTAATGAAGCGCGAGATGTCGCATTATGTTAAGAATTCATAATATGTTCAGTCAACTTGATCACGGGCTTTGCCGGGTAGATAAATTATTACAGTAATGGTACAGGAGAGTGATCCAGTATATATACAATAGGCTACTTTATATTCTTACTGTTCTTTAAAAACCGGATTTCACTTCTAGGGATTATGTATTCAGTGTTCAAGAGCATTTGAATCATCCATAACGCTGTACGATGAATGAATGAAAAACAAACTATAACCCAAAAAAGTTTCATACCTAAATTATATTGTGTTTATGTATGTATATATATATAATATATTTGGATGATTTGACCCAAAATATCCACTTTGCTGTTTGCTAACTAAGAAATACTACGAATAATTTATCTGTTAATTCTGTACGGGTAGTTAGTGAAATGTATAGCACGTTTTAGTGAAAATCACCACAAGGGCACAGTACAAATACATTTATATATATATATATATATATATATATATATATATATATATATATATAACAGATATAAATACACAATTTTTTCCAGAGCTCCATCCTACTACTAATTATGGATAATTTATTTTTTAGTCTAATAAAGAATAACTTTGTTTAAACTACTGTTTTTTTTTTTAAATTATTTATTTGTATTTATAATTTCTTCAAATATTGGTATTCACTTTGTGGCATCATTATTTATAAATGAATTAATAATTACTTTGTAATCACCACTTTATTAATATATACATTTTAACATGTTTCAAAAGCGATGCTTTCCTTATAAGAGAATTTAATATCAATTATTTAATGCCAAATCTTCGGTCTTATTTTTCCGTAAAAATTCCAACAGTATTATTGGCTAATCTTGTTTCTTCATAAACCAAAAAGTAAATGTGCAAATGATGAACAGCTAAAAAAAACTCACCTGCTGCGTGAACTGATGCAACTCCAAACTTCTCTGCAGCAGGCTTCACCAAGACTGCAGCGGCCAACTGCATTCCGTGATCCAGTATTGACACGATAACACACACGACAACTATGGTCCAACCCCATCCACCTTCAGGGTAGTAGTGCCTGTATAAGGTCTGGGTTTTCCTTGCACTTAGAGGTGTCTTCGATAATAAACCTTCACCATTAGCCAGTTCATTTGCAACCAATTCACTCTGCCTCCGTTTTGGTACCTCTATAGTGCTGTTACATCTTCTAAATGCCGCTGGAGGCTGTGCACTTACTTTCTCTGTCGTCATGTGACTAACACTCTTCGATCTCCCTTTTCTAAACGCATTGAGCTTATCATTGTTGAAGGCCTGTCCTTCTCCAGGAATCCACCTACAAAGAGACCCCACTGAGTTATTTGAATACCGTCGTTCTAATACCGTTGGAAAGTGGACTGATTTTAGTAACGTGTTTGGTGACAATGCGAGTAATTGAATACAGTAGGAAATCTTGGAATTGTATTTAAAAAGGCCAGCTGTTCTTGCTGGAGAATCTTTCGGGTTACTTTCCAGGGATTTCCGAAGCTTCCTCAGCTGATTGAAGTGATAAAGGTAATTAGAATCACAAGAGTTTGAGCGCAACACCGTACTGACAGTCATCTCGGTATCGGACATCGAAGGCGGTTTGAATTCTTCTATAATTTTCTTTTTTCTAACTGGTGGATCCAAGTCACTTTCTTGGTAGCCATATACACAACCATTACTCTTAGTAAGTTGACAACTACATCTGCCAAAATCACAGTCGGTTTCTGCTAAAATGCACTCATAAGGACTAGCGGGACACGGCTGTTTTTTACCTTTGTCGGATTTTTTACAATCACAATTTGCTTTTTTCTTGTTTTTAGCAATCCTCTTACTTTGTTCACTTGACACGCCACTAACACCATTCATTTTATATTTGTTACTACTTTCACTGATTTTATCGATTTGGTCACTGAATTTATGTGTTTCAACTCTGTGAAATGATAAATTTTTTAGTTTATCGTCTTGCAAAGTTATCAGATCCGGAACTAACGGTTCATTCGTATTGAGTCTTCTATTTTCGTTTACATAACGCTCTTCGAATTTTGTATCAATGCAAATATCATCGAATTTCACCCCCTTGTTGGAAGTTTTTTTGATTTCTTTGTTTGGCACTCCCCTTTCGGGGTCCGAGTCAACATTTGGTCCGGTAATGAAGTAGCCCACTTGAGAAGCTCGGGTCTTCCCTTCGGGATCCTTTAGCTGAGTGTTTTGTGGAGACGACTTGCACTGGCAGTGAACTGGGATGGTCTGAACATAGGCGGAGGTTTTGGCAACCTTTTCATCTGGTGATTCTGTTAGTGAAGCAAAAGTTCTTCCCTGCTGATCAATTGTAAGCTCTACTTGCGCCATGGTAGACACGGGCCAGGTCTTACTGTGATTTACTGGCATGCTTTAATTACCTTCACACGTTAATCGCTTAAATGATAATTAACTGTTTCCCAACTTATTAAACGTTTATTAGTGATACTAGCTTACGGGAAGGCTTTATGTTAATTAAATAACGATTAGGCAAGTAGTAAATACTGTTTAAGCATGGTTTAAACAAACATCAAATTACTTTTGCAAATTGCGCCCCTTTTTGCTTAAGTGCTCACTTAACGATATTTTAAACGTTCCACAGATTATTTAGACACAGTTTGCCGCACAGTTCCTGCGAAAAGAAAAAAGAACATTATTATTATTCATGATACCGAGAAAATTTAAAAACAATTTCTAAATTCTTGTACGTGATTTGTATCTGTATTACTGAATTAGTAGTGAAATTTTGTTAACCATAAAAAAAATCTTATAATAATGATAAAATCACGTTCAACAACAATATTTTTTTGTCTGATAATCTGATAATCTTTATACCATCAGTTTTCAAAATTGATTAATTGCAAAAGGAAGGAATTATTTCAAAGAATGCATCGGAAAAAAACATGAATTATTCTTATTATTAATAATTTAATTTTAAATAAAGACAAATATTCCCTGGTTACGAATAACCTGACAATATTTGAAAATCTCCTGCTACCATCACAGTAAGCGGAAGATGTTGCTTGTGTCGTAATGGAGGATATAGCTAGCCGAGAAATTGAACTCACGACGCCTGGATGAGACCCAAACACGATGCCAACTCAGCCCACTGACATGTTAACTTATTTAATAATAAAATAAAATAAAACAAACTAAAATATATATGTATATGATTTTATTTTATTTGATTATATTTATATATTTACTAAATCTTTATTCTTGTTTATTTTACAATAATATTTTAATATACAACAAACGTCGACTGTCATAATACGGGCATGTGCCTAGTTTAGTATTTGAAAATCGTGTTAAATTTGTACTAAAGCTTATAAAAGAACAAATAATTTGTTTTTAAAGATACACAAAATAAGAATAAAACGAATGAAAAAAATACTACAGTAAAAACACAAACACTAAGTAAACAAAAAATGTACTTTCAGGCAAAAAAAAATGGTTAAAGTGTACAGTCAATTTGTTTTAAAATAAAAAATGTACGACCGTATTACTTTAACACTGATCAACTCCGCATTAACCGGCACTTCACTAGACTTGTACTGACATGGCTTTACTAATGAGTTGAACGTAAAACAAACACGCTCATTGGATGTGTTGCTTCACTGGGTGATGCCATGAGAAAATATATCGACGGTGCTGATAGGTTTCAGGTTCTCACCTACCACGAAATCACGACACCAAAAATCGTTTCAGTTGTTTGATCTATCAAACTGTCATCGACACGCTAAATCTATAACTACTGCGTTTTTTCGATTCTGCTTATAAAGACATAGAATAAACTACTTGTCAAAACAAAAACAACGTTTCGTAAATTGTTCGGCAAAACGTTGCAATGGGTAGGCTTTTTCAGATTATAATGATTTTTGATAAAAAAACTAAATCTATGTTTTTTTGACAGTTTTTTTATAATATGTTTTCTTCAAAAATCTTTCTAAATAATAATTAAAACTTATCTTTTTCCAGAGAGAAAATTTGTATCATATTTACTTTTAGAGTGTTATAATATAATCATTGTCCTTGACAGTAAACACCCAAAATATCCACTTTGCTGTTTGCTAACTAAGAAATACTACGAATAATTTATCTGTTAATTCTGTACGGGTAGTTAGTGAAATGTATAAGGTTTCAAAATACAATAATCCACACACTCTAATCTTTTAAATTACATATGAAATATGTACTAAAATGTTCAAAATTGCTTTCGATGATTTTCTCAAAATTCCTATTTTAAGAAATTTTACTCGATGATTAATGTTATTTTTGAGTGCTGACCCTAAAAACAGTGTCCTTAAACTTTTTGTTTTTAAAAATTAAAAAATTCCATTGAAAGGTAAGTAGGTAAACATTTTTTTATTTAATATAAATACATACAAAATATTTAGTAGTACAGATCTTAATAGCTAATTAAAAAAAAAAAAAAATATTTATCAAAAAGTGCCCAACTCAATAGAGAAAGATTTCTGGTGTTTGAGTTAGGGAGCAGCGGCATGTAGCGACAGTACTGGTATGTATAGAAACAAAAGTACATCAAGAATGTAATATAGATAAAGTTTGTGTTGTTGTACACATATATAAGGTTTTCTGATAATTGTCAATTATAGCACACATTTCTTTCTCAGGTGGTAATTTTTTTCTTATATAGACCATTTAATAACCACGACTACACAATATTTCAATAATATATAAAGTTTTAAACATTAAAAAAGTTGACAAATCATGGTCATCCTAATAAACATTTGTCAATATACTGACGACAATATAATATTAATCAAGTCACACCGATTACACAAATTAGTGACGTCATCGTGTCCTCCGCCGTAGAACAATGCAATTGTAACGATAGCAATCGGCACACCATTTCTTTAATGCAAGAACGCGTCAGTATAATTAGCAATTCCTTACTATACTTCTTAAGTATTTTTATTTTTCTGTAGGTACCTTACCGTTATTTAATTTAGTTTTGGTTTAATATTAATTAGTCAGAATTAGGAAAATTGTTAATTATCCCAGATCAGATATATGCGCTGCTGTGTGGTTGTTGTGTGATGGTTGGAATTATTTTATGGGAGAAGAAAAATGGAAGTAAAAATGGAAAAGAACACTTGAAGGTTGACACAGCTACATTATTCAGAGATGATCATTCAACATGAAAACTTAACGGTTTCAACTAATTTTATCATTTTTGATTCTAGTCTTTCACTTACACCATGCCGATAGAATATTTGACTACAGATTTTCAAAATTAAAAAAAAAAGCTGGATGAAAACATAAGCTACCTGTAATTGGTATGTAATCATTAAAATAATTAAAAATCTCTGAAAGGCTGAAGGTGTTGCTTGTGCAATGATGAAAGACTTAGCCAGCCGAGGAATTGAACATACGACGCCAGGTCATCGGTGGCGTCTGATGCATTTGTCAACTCAGCCACATACCGGTCATGTTATGCAATCGATATTCATTGATTTCCCCCGAAAAAAAACGAAAGTGCTGAATGTACTGTTTTATTTTGAAAATATACTTAAAATTTTATTATGTTTTTATTAAGTTTTGCAAATATTTCAGTTTTTGTATTATTGTGACAGCTGTTTCGGCGTTCAAGGCCATTTATAAACAGTTTGAAAATGAACTCTCAAAACTAAAATATTTTTGCACAACTTAATAACAACATAATTAAATTTGATTTACGTTAAATTTTAAAAACATTAATTTAATGGAGTTCTACGAATTAAACACAAAAACTGTAATTATTTAGTTTAATGATTTTCGACGTTCCATTCAAGATTCATATTCACCCAGTAACTATATTCATTGATAGAAAAGACACACAAAACTATTTGGGTTTTCCAGCAATTCGAAAGGAAATCACTTTACATTCTCATTTTCCCTGTAAACCAAATAGTTTCCCAAATATTCCAATGAAATTGTACCCCCTTTCTCTTGTTTATTTTTATTTGCGATATATGAAATCGGAAGGAACCCTTAAATTTAACGTCTGAAACCCAAGGAATGATTCCAACATTTACGGACTTAAGAGGAATGGCTGCGCGGTCTGCTTAATACAAAACTTTATTTTGGATTTGAGGACAAAATACTCGCCTAAACCTAATGATCTTGTTTTTTTTCATCAAAAAGTATAGAAAATATCTAGACGAATAGAAGTAATTTATTTATTCTTGTTTTACCTTATTAAATATAGGTTATTAAAGAAATTGATTTTTCGCGATTTTAAAGGCACCTCTAATAATTATATGGAGGGCTAACGATGATTTAAAAAAAGTTTTACCCCGTCTGCTTTAAAAATATAAATTTCAAAATATAAAAAAAAATTCAAATAAGCGATATGGTGGACTTTAAATTAAATTAAAAATTTACGTTGGAACACAAATTTGCCGTACATGATTTGAAATATCAACCAGAAAAAAACGTTTTTTTTAAGGTTTTGTTTTCATGTATCTATTTATGTAATCATATTTACGTAGAAAATACGATAATTTAAAAAAAAAATACAGTAAGGCCGCAAATAATTTTCTAAGTTGCCTCTATAATCATATTTTTTTTCATGGCACATGCTTCATAATCTAAAATAAAAATAAAGAAAATACTTCTCATCAGTACTAGATTATTTCGTTTTTGATATTTCGTTTTTATATTATTATTTACATAATCATATTTAAATAGCAAATAAGATAATTTAAAAAAAATACAACTAGCCCGCAAATAATTTTCTAAGTTGCATATAAAATTATGAACATTTTTTTTTCATGGCATATACTTCATAATTTAAAACAAAAATAAATCTAGTACTAGATATTTACTAAAGCTTTATTTAAAAAATATGTATCATTCACTTTGGATGGGTATTTTGGCCTCAATTCTAAAATTAAGTTATGTATGAAACGGGCAGCGCAGCCGTTTCTTTTAAGTTTAAGCCTACAGCGGGGAAATAGTTGGATTTTTGCAAATCTTGTGGGTAATAATTTTGATCTTATAGGTAACATCATTGATAATCTGAAACATGTGGTTGATACACATAACACAATCCTGATAAATTATTTGATTTTTATGGTCGATGTAGATGATATTCTTCTTTAGTCGAAAATATTCATACGCATTCTATGAACCTTAATTTTTAACGATGGTTAGCAAGCGGCTTTAAACACCCAACAATAAAATAACACCTCACACCTCTCAGCGCTCATACAATTTAATGCGCTGCGGTAGAAATAAACCAACAACTTCCAAATCAAACCTTAACGACAATCTAGTCAAATGCGTGGACTACTTCGCTATCGCGGCATTGCTCTACTGAACCTATCGCAACTTCCCAACACGTGTCTGATAATAAAACAGAGTTCTACATTGAATCAATTTTTTACACTGTCAACATATTTTCCCAAATCTCTAACTCTTGAAACCCTCGAGCAGTTCTTGCCGACACTTTAAGACGTATATGTGACAATTTGTTCTCTAAGATATTTGCTGAATTTGTCAAATGGACAACCCACGCGTATCTGCTGACGAAAGGAGAGCTTTTTTTCCCTTCGAATTACTCAATCTCTCTCCTCTCCTCCGGCGGCATCTTATGTCTATTATTTACGACACCTCTCCGACGCAGAAGTCAAGGCAAAACATATTTTTTTAAACTTTGATTTGTTATCGTTGTTTTCCGTTGTGATTTCTAAATATACTCATAAATACTCGGCATTTGCGCCCGCCATTACACGCAAAACAAACCTAAAAATTGGGACGGAATTTTGGCAATTTTTCTAGGAGAAAGGGTTTTCGTTACCGAATTACCGACATTACTTTAAATGAGACGCTTCCTGCAGTATTCAAAAGATTTTTTTCGAAAAATGCTAAAGTAATCTGTAGTTTTTTACGTGATTCTCAGTCTAATGTATCACAAGAGTTATTCAAGACCCCCACCTCAAAGACGTTAAAAAGCTGAAGGATTTTAAAATTCAGTTAACATTTTCGACCTTGAGTTGAGAACATAATTGATTGAAAAAATAGAAAAAGCTTTGCTTTTACATAATATTAGCTAAATTACCCGGCGTTGCCGGGGGTTATGAATGGTTATGTTACCCCTAACCCTATCCAGTAATTTTCCTCTTATTTTGAACGTCAGATGTGCAAAATAAGAGGAAATAAATAAGAAATCCCATGTAGACAGTGACCTTGCTCTTGTTTTATAGGTCAAGTGCACATTAAGCTTTTCATCAAGCTCAGAATAAGACTATAGATTTATATACAAAACTAAGACACACCGTCCGGAACATTCTTCTTTACATAATAGAAGATTTATAAGATTTAAAAGAAGACATGTCCGTGTTTAGGGCATAATATGGAAGTATAGGTACCAGAATTCAATAAGGGAATGAAATACTGTAGGCGCTGATTTGACAATAATTCTTTTTTAGATAGTATAAGTGACTTCACCTTTCAATTTGGAAGATAAATGAATAGCTCAATTGTTAGCCTGAGGTTCTTTTGTCACCTACATCTCATGTCCATTCGAGTCACGTCAACCGAGGGTATTTTAAAGATTTTCTTTGTAATAATCATGAAAATATAAAACAAGTTTTCTTGTGCCTACTTTAAATACAAAAAACGTACATTACGCACAATAAAAATGCGTGATCCGAAGAAAAAAGGTTTTCCATTAATATTTTCATGATATTTTTTGAAAATTTTCATTAAACTTGCCTTTGCCAGTCGTTCTAAGCGTAGACCTATCTTTTTAAATTGATAAGTTTATTTTCAGATGTCAAAAACCATGACAATCTTAAATCTCCAAACTTTAAATCTGGTCAAAAGAACCTCAAATCCCGTATTTTTTAACGTCTAAATATAAAATAATGGGTGTTAGTCATTAATGAACATTTCTCAGAGAATCTCAACCCTTTCAAGAAATGTTATCTTACAACCAAGAATCTACAATATTTCACGGGCGAAAAGAGAAAATCCCGGATTCTTCAATTAATCTTCTTCAGTTATCCTATCTCCGTGTCACGGCCTATCTGAGGTGTTAGTTAATTAATGGTTAAAGAGTTACAAATGGAATAAGATAATTTGGAAATAAGTGCTAAACGATGTCTATCTTTCTTGTGTGCGTGAAAAGAAGCAACACTAACCTCTCAGCAATCAGAACATGTGCTGATAAGTTATTACTTGTTACGAATAGAGGCTTATTTCCATTTGAAAAACTGAATGTTTGTATTATATTTTTGTCGTTTTGCATTCCTTACACTCTTGTGGCATTTTATTAAAATTGTACCCGCCTGCCGAACTGGCTATAAATAATTATTAATTTATAGCCACCAAATACATGAATTACCATATAAATTTGCCGATTATCATTAAAATTCCCATTCTCTTCCCGTTGTTCGACTTGATGACATTCTCTGTTTATTCAGTATTTAAATCATTTTTCCTGTGTCGTGTTTTAATTTATGTAGTGCAATTTATTAATAGTTTTTTTTTTGTATAATATTTATACAATAAATCAAAACGTGTTAAATAGGCCAGTCGTTTCATTAACCTAACAAACGCTCCTTTAATAATGTCTTATATTAAAGATTAATACACGCAACTCATAGGAAACACAAAACACTTAATCCCAATTAATCATTGATTTCTATAAAATCCTGAAATTAGAAAATTTTGAGTAATTCATTTCCACCTACCCCCTTTCATATACCAAAAGACCGAAAGAGAACCTACCAAAACTCTGTTTAAAACTAGAGGTTGAGGGTGTTGCGGGTTAAATATAGTTTCAGCTAAGTCCTTCACCATCGCATGAGTATGTAATATTTACCGCTTAAAAAGATGTTAATATGTACAATTCAAATATTGTCAGATTATTCGTAACCTGTGAAAGTTTATCATAAAAAAATGAGAGTCACTTTTATTTTTATGATAATA
>JAHDVE020004703.1:0-78003 GCA_022606495.2 Halesus radiatus | reverse complement strand
GTTCTGAAGGCTGCGCTGTTATCCACCAGAATCTCTTCGGGAGGTCCTCGTTCTTGAAATATTTGCTTCAGATGACTTGCCACTACTCTTGAATTTTCTAAACTAACCTCGCACCATATGGCGAACCTGTTCAGGCCACAATCTATGAGGGTCAAATAACAATTGCCTCTGACTACAGAGGCAAGTGTTATTTGTCACTCTAGTGTTGCATCAAAGGCCAACCGAACCCGATTGCTGTCGACTCCAAGTTCTCCTAGCTCGTGAGCAACAGGCGGAAGATCAACATATTTGCACTGCATACATTGTTTTAAACACTCTTCAACTTCTTTTCCAACCATCCTAAACCAATAATCAGGTGGTGAAATATTTAATTTTCATCCCATTAAAAAATCTTTCAATAATGAACACCTGCATGTGTAAGTCATAAGTTTTGCATTAACCCATTACTGCAAAGCTTCCAAAAAATTTTTTTTTTCTCGAGTAACATTTAATCTTTATTTTTTTTTAAATGTTACAATACTTTCATAAATTAATGGTCTTCCTGAACATTCAGTTAAAGCAGTTCAATTTTTGAAGCAGAATTGTCGAAGATGGCTACACGATCATACGCGGTGACGCACGTGGGGTAAGGAATTAAATTTTCTGTCGTGAAATAACATTAAAGAATATAAAATGTATGATAATGAACTAAAATATGTAGGTGCAACACGTGTTTGGATATAAATACTTTGATTTAAAGTGAAGCGTCCTGTTTTCTAGACGCTGTGCACAGTGTACATTGCGAGCTCCAACAAAATGACATTTCACAGATTTGTTCACGCTCGGATGTAGGCACATATCTAGGCTCTATGCAAGTTTTTGTTTTTAAATTGATTGATTTTGATATTTGGTACCTACTATTAATATCTATGTATAATGTTTTTTTGCTGACTTTCAATAAAGGAAATACTGACGGAGTTAGAAAATGACAATGAGAAGGAGACGACACTTATATTCGCAATTCACCTGAACGATGTCAGAAACGAAACGGATGAAGACAGTAATAAATCAGATGATGAACATGAAGCTAATTTAAATCACCTTGGGAGGTCGATGCTCTCGTCTCAGTGTGGAGTACAGAGGATGGTCGTAGATGATGAACAGGAGTATGAGGAGCCCTCTACGCTAATAAACACGCCACATTAAATTAATTAACCACATTAAATTAATTATTAAACATTTGTCATATGAGAATGGGTTGCTTCTACGACTCGTTCTTATGTTCAACAGCCCAGCTGTGGAATTTTGTGTGTTTCCTCCCTCCTACAACATGGATCTCTTTAAGACCAAGGTTGACTCCTTCCTATTCTCTAAAAAACCCTCCACACGGCATCCCCAAAGGTGATATAAGCCTTGAGGGAAATTATGTCCCTCAAGGCCTCCTGTGTGAAGTTACCTTAAAAAAAAAACAACAAAAGTATAGATACAATAATAGTTCCATGTTTCGACGTCTCAAAGCACAAATAGGAAATGCAAATCTAAAAATTGCAGTAAAATTATTTTTGCAGACTGACGGACATCACAATAAACTAATTTTATGATTGACACCGTACGTGAATCGAAATTCCCATCAAAGGAGGCAAACAAATGCAACAACCCGTTGGATTTCTTTTAGTTTGTTCTTCATTGATGAACTTTTGGAAAATATACATACTTAGTGAAACAAATCTTTATGCCAGCCAAAATAACATACTACTCAATGTGACAGTTGAGGAATTGGTACGTTACTGTACGGTTATGACAAGATAATTTTAACCCCAGCGTATACCCAACATTCAATGTGATGGTCTAAAACAGTGCCACATACCCAATGACCACGAGACGATGTGCGAACTGTCCAGAAAAGGCAAAATATATTTGTAGTTCAAGCCAAATAATGAATTTGTATATTTGGGAACTATGTTTACGATGGACGGAAAGACTGATAGGGATATTGAAAGAAGGGTGAATGCAGAAACTCGATTAATGGAGGACTGAACGCGATTTGCTCTAACAAAAAGTTGTCCAAAGAAGCGAAGCTAGCAGTCCACGATGGAGTGCTGATACCAACCCTGATGTATGGTAGTGGAGGCACGGAATTGGCAGAAGAAGGATAAAAGTAAACTGAATGCCTTAGAAATGAGATCTCTGTGGCGAATGTGTTGCAAAACAATGAGCGTGTGAAAAATATCGAGATTCGTAAAGAATGCAAGGCTGATGTAAGCGTAATGAGTAAGATTAAGAAAGGGACGATTAGATGGTTTGGGCATGTAGAGCGAATGAATGAAGAAAGGAGTGTAAGAATATACGACGTGAATATGAATGGAAGAAGAAGCCGGAGACGGCCGAGGAAGACATGGTAAGGTCAGGTGAATCAAATACTTGAATCGAGCCATGTTAGAAGTCAGAATAATAGAAGAGAATGTATGAGACGATGTATGAATGTGAATGAAGCAAGAAATGTATGCCAAGATCGAGTTGTTTGGCGGTCCCTCCTTTCTGCCTACCCCTGCGGAAAATGGCGTGATGGTTAGTTAAGAAGTCAGTCTAGGCGCCCTCGTGGCTGCCAGCTGCGTTTTATAGTCGCTCCTGATTTATCTTGGAAGTATTGGGAAGTTAGTAATTTTCCCGGTGTAAAAATAGCATAAAATAACCACAATAATTTTTAGGTTCTGTTTATAAAAATTACATAATTTTAGTGCTGTCGTTTCGAGCTTAAATCAAGTTTATAACAAAAACCCAAATAATTTTGAGTTGAAATCTGCTTCGTTCTGCCGAATCAACGCATGATGTGACCGATGTCCGGGTCACATCTGGCGGTCGGTCGAAGGCCCTTAGCACATTTACTAGTGAAGTTCGGGCTACGGTGGTTGTAAAAAATATTACAACCGGGAATTGAGCTGCTGGGACCTCAACAAGGACACCGCCAGCTGGGGCGAGAACGAGCCTTTACATTCGTCATTGAGATAGTGGCCAAGTTCATCAACAAGCACGACTTTGACCTGATCTGCCGGGTGCATCAGGTGGTAGAGGACGGGTATGATTTCTTTGCCAAGAAGCAACTGGTACTGCGGGGAATTCGATAATGCAGGAGCAATGATGTCAGTGGACGATACGCTGAAGTGCTCCTTCCGGATCCTGAATCTGGCTGACAAGCGCCTGGCGTACGTGCAGACCAACACAAACCGTCTCGTCACGCCGCCCAGGGACTTCACCAAGACAAAGAAGATTTTGAGGGCCCTCTGGATCAATCCCACCGGCCACCATCCTCCCCCGCCGCTCCACCCTTTTAAGAGTATTCTGTGTTATTTATCCTAAAAATATGGATAATAATTCTTTGTCTTAGCTTAAATATGCTCTTGAATATAATGGAAACAATCACTCTATCATTTGTATTAGCGTCTTGCAATATATCGTAAGGAATAAATACAGTTAGCTTCTTTTTTCCAATTTAACATTGAATTTAGTTTTGATAATTTAACTGCATCTCTTTATATGATCTATAAATAATGTGTTGTGATGGCCTGTCCAAAAAGAGAAAATAAATGTAAAACAAAAAAAATAAATTATAATAATAATAAATTCGTAGAATAGACGTAATATAAGAATAGGAAGTAATATTTGTACAGCGCCCCTGAGGTGATTTCTCACAAAAGCGGCGCTATAGAAATGGTCCAATTATTATTATTATTATTAGTTAATTCTTGCCAAATTAGACTCCACCCCAAATGTTTTATGGTAAAACATACTTACACAACATATTTTGGTAAAATTCAACAATTTAGTTTCACTGTTAAAACGCACAGGTTTAAAAAAAAAACTTCGCTTCAGATTAATAAAAATTAGAAAAAAATATGTGCATACACGCAAATGCAGAATAATAAAATAATGCGAATAAATTCATTTAAAGCTTAGTAAAGTTTGAAGTTTTTGTATGGAATTTTTAGTTAGTATTTCGTTTTTACTCTGTAAACCCAAACAAAAACCTATTTTATACGTAATTAACAAACTGTATTATATTTAAAATAGGTTACTATGTTCATACTTTGAGTTCAAAGAAAAAGGAGAAAAAAAATTGAAGCGGAATTTTACCCATATTTTTTGCATAAGTTTTGGTATTGATTAATTTCTACTATGTATGAAGTAATTATGATTTTGATCATATTTATATCAATGGTTACTATTTTAAAATAATATTTTTTTAAAAAACTACTTAAATCTTTTATTTTATACACTAAATAAAGCACTGTCAAAACCAAATTCGAAACCCAAAAATATCAGCAAAATAGACAATAATTGTTCACACAAACATAAGTTCTTGGTGTCCATTTTTTTTGTACAGGAAATATTTTACGGAATATTAAAAAACTAATTTTTGGAACATATGTTTTAGCTGTGTCATCTGGTTCGTAAAGTAGAAAATTTCAAAGTGTTTTTAAAATTTTTACACAAAAATATATTTTTAAAGGAAAGCCTTATTCATCCTGATGGGTGTAGTGGATTTATATTGGGTACGAATTAGACTACATAGTTTTACAATATTATATTTCAACATATACATAATGTCATTTCAGGTTATATGTTAAGAAATCTCCAACAATCGTTTTACAGTACATAAGATAGTTAAATTTAAAAACAATATTTTGCACCTATACGTATGTAATTTTATATACGTTATTATTTTAATAGTGTCATTTTATTCCATGTAAAATGTTTTTGGTAACTATGGCCGTAATTCACAATAAATAAGTATTTTGTTGTTTTGTTTTTACAGCTCCAAGAGGATTTAGAAAATTATATGGAAGTCCAAATGACAGGATGCAAAAAGAGATTAAAAAAAATGTGATCCCACATATTTTTGCCTGTCAAAAAAAAAGCCTAAGGCAAACTGGACAAAAAAGATTGACTGCGAACTGATTCGCCCACCGAGTGTTTTTGCGAACGCTAGCCGCGAAGAAGTCAAGCAGTCCAAAAGAATTGCCGCATTGCGCATTCACATAGAGCGCATCATAAGTAGAATTAGAGAATTCCAAATGCTCAGAATGCATGCGAGTACTGACTATAATCACATTCCCATAATTGATAACATTATTATTGTAGTATGTGGTCTTATTAACCTGCAAGGGTTACTCATTAAAATGTAATATTTAAAGCAACTGTTGTTTTAATTTGTGTGAGACCCTCCCGTGTGAAGGCAGATGTTATATGATTAGTACATCTGCACTGATGATGGATATTGCAATGTATTCCTTACCGTGGGTAATGAAAGTTAACCCAATATGTCTTACAATATTGGCTAAGGGAAAAATCAATGCAATGAGTTAACTACTTTATGTACACAGGATGTGAAGGAAAGACTGGTGAAAAATGTTTTTTTTTAAATTTTTATTAAACTGAAGAAACACTTACAGGAAATACAAAATGGGATAAAAAAAGATTAATTTAAACACTTGAAGTAGATATGTAAATTTAAGTTTCTTATAAATAGCTTGGGACCAAAATATTAAGCATTTGTCCATTAAATCTAAACTGTAATTTTGATCATATTCTACGTAACAGACAATAACCTCTTTCGAACTTTCAAAGTCAGGCTTTGCTACACAATACATATCTTTGCATTTTTTTGCAAAATGTATTTGCAATTGCATTTGAGCCATGTACTTATCACAGGGTTTGTCCATGGCAAACGTGAAGTATCTTCTTAAAGCTGTATCGCTACTTGGACATTTTACTTCTACAATGTAATTTTCTCCTATTGCATCTGGAGAAGCTCCAAAAAAAGGATGCTGATTAGAGAGAATCAGGCCGCACTTCTCAAACTTTATCTGAAGTATTTCTTCCACTTCTTTCAACACTTCAGCCTCTAGAACTCTGCCACGCCTAAGAAACTTAGTTTCTACTAGTTTAGCACCTTGAATGCTCTCAACGAGTGAGCCTTCCATGGTTTGACAATGAGCAGCTTCATGGGCTTTAGATGCGGTAATTCTAGCATACCTCAAGTTGTGCCACAATGGACAGTTTGACTGCCCCACAGTCATCTGAGCTGCCCTTTGACAGGCAACGGTGTTCATATTTTGATGGCAATATTTTAAAAAATCTTCTGATCTTGATCCCACATCATTGTACAGAAAATTACAAATCATATTATGTAAGGAAAGATTTTCGTTGATCGTTTCGAAGATCACCGTTGGGTCGACAAAATATTTTAACAGCTGAATATCTCGTACACCAAGCTCGATACTGCTGTCTATTACTGATTTTAAAAAAGATCCATCGCTCTGCGGCAGAGCAGCAGGAGCAGCTTTCTCTAAATCGCTCGCCTTTATAAACTTCATTGTGGTTCCTATAGCAGCCATCTTAGACCGCTTCCAGTACCACTGAGTGGACGTTTTTGGAGGGTCTTCGCTTCTTCGGTGAAACCACGATAATAAAGTTACCACATGTTTGCAACCGCATAAAACAATAACAATAATTAGTATCATAGCAGTAGTGTAATGTTGAAAAGAGGGACACAAATTATTTAACAAACAACAATACAAGGCTCTTCTCTCTCACCAACCTTGCGATGCCGGACAATCTTCACATTTGCAGGACTCGATTACTTCTTCTGCTTCGTTGCATACCAAAATTACTGAATATGCCTTCGTGCGGACTCCGTGCTCCGGAGTAACCAGGGCCTTCACAGTGCAAATGGCACCAATACGTTTCACTTGGACGTAACTGATGGCACTGTCTCCGTAACTCTCTCTGCAGGATCTACAAATTATAATTACATTCATCATTATAAGGCATAATATTTATTTGTACTATTTCACAGACCTAAATATTATACTATACTGAAAGCCAGTTTCAAACATATTGTGGTTATGTTTTACAACTGTCAAAAAAGTAAATACTTTAGATTTATTTAGCATAAGATATAAAACGGATTACTTTAATAAAAGTATAGTTTTAAAATCCAATATACATCATGAAACATTGTATACTCATCAAATAATGATTTATTTACCGTAGAACTTTAACGCCTCGCATTTCAGCACTAAAAAAATCAATTTGCGAAAAGAAAACTGTCATCATAATCGCGTCGATTTTTGGCAAATTATCAGACTGCCCTTGTAGAAAACCACTGTCTGTCATGATAGTATGTATTTAAAATATATATTATTTCCTTATCAAACTTATTCAAACCAGCAACTGCCAACAAAAACTACTTGACGTTGAACTCGTGAGTGCGTTGTGACGTCAAATTTCGCTAGCCAATCGTGTCTCGTTATCGATATTTGAATTTTCATACAACTTTAAAAGTGAATTAATTAATTTAATAATTTTTTTTGAGGTTTTTAATTACGATATTCGAGTTGAGATATTACTTTTACATATATTAAATGCATTGAAAACACTATATTACATATACTGCATGTACCCTATTGCTTTTGTGACCGGTTTCTGAAACTTTTTCGTAATGGAATTTTTTTTTTAATTAATTCATGTAATTTTTAAAATCAGAAAATTTGTATGCAATCGTAGGTGAAAAAATTGAACTGATTAAAATGTGTTTTATTTTCAGATGTATAGATACTACTCCCGTGTCATCGAGTAAAAGTAAACCTTTGATATATCCTTTGTAATTCCTATAAGAAATGACCAAATTCACAGACATACTTAGTTTCTAAAATGTGCGTTTAGGTAATAATAATTCCCAGACTAGACCGGCCATAAAATAAATTAGCAGAAAGGCTAGCCGAGCCTATTGTTGGTCAAGCCGGAAACGATTGTAAAGTACTATATCGTAAAATAGACCAACCTTAATTACTATTTTAGAAAGTCGGCATTTCCTTGGAGATTTTATTGGACAGCAATAAAAACCTCAAAGTAAATGAGCCCTGCAAAGCGGCCTGCAAAAAATACGGGTAATAAAAAGATCCCTACAGGTAGACAGGCGACAGGGCTCTCGGACGAAAGGACAGTGAGTGTTAGTCTTCCGCCCAGGAAGGACAGTTGGCTTGAAACTTCCGCCCAGGAAGATTCCTATTTTCGCTCCTCGGAGAAGCCGCCTAGGTCCTCTGACGACGAGTGAGTTTTACGCTTCCATCCGAGAAGGAAGTCCGATCTCCGCCCTTCGGAGATCTATGACAGAGTCGCCCAGGTTCTGTACCGCAAGTGAGTGTTGCGCTTCTATCCCAGAAGGAAGTACGATCTCCGCACTTCGGAGATATAATTGCAGAAGTCGCCCAGGCTCTGCACCGCGAGTGAACCCCCGCTTCTGCCAGGAAGTTACTGATCTTCGCCCTTTCGTCTCAAACCCCGGAGACCGCCCAGTTTATCGATTATCGCTGCGTTTGTACCTACTCCCGATCCGGAGGTACTTGGATACCTAGTGCGAACGCGAGGACTCTGCATACAAAGCAGCCACTGGACCCTGGACAGCCATCTGTAAAGGGAAGTGCCTCTGACTCTCATGATAATTCTTCCACCCTGTCAGCCAAGTGAATCTCTAACTTTAAGAAACAACTTTTTCGTACAAATAAATCAGTGAACCTCTAATTTTAAGAATACAACCTTTTATGTAGATTTAACGAAGTAATTAGTTAATTTTAAGTACAAAGGCTTTACAAGTAGATTTAAGTACTTGCCTATCTAGTTTTATTGAATTTTTGTGTCTAATTAAGATTAACCCTAGTTTAAGACTAACCCCACGACTATCAAAATAAATGACTTGTTGTATCTACCTAAGATTGCTTTTCAGTTCCTAACCTTTTTGCGTTATTCATAGAATTATACCCACTGCACTAACCACCGTCTTATCACCTTCCTAAGTTTACTCCCGAGAGATTATTTCCAAAAAAATAATTGCACGACAAACGAACAATTTCCAGTTCCACTACAGTAGCTGTTACATAAGAACCGATATTTTCCTTATGGTTGTGATGTTAAAGTTTTAAAATACGATTATTTAAATATAGGTATTTTGAATGACTTTTTTTCTGGCGGAACCGATTCCTGTGCAAAATGCTAGGCGACCCAGTGACCAGTGAGCAGCATAACGACCATCTCTATTCTCCACAGCAGCTGTTTGCTGTTATGTTACTGCACTTTTCAAAATGCAGTCTGCAGTTAGGAAATTAGTATTTTGTTGGTTGTGCTGAAGCGAGAGTGGTATATCTCTATGGGTGAAGTGAGGCGATGCAAACTGCCAAAAATAAAAGTTTTCGCAAACTTTGTAAGTTCAGTTTACAAGTGATATTTAAGGTGTTGTTTGTGGATAATGGTGTTTCTTTATATAAAAAAGAAACCTAAAAACAAATATTTTCAGAACGTTAACAATTACGATATTAGTGATTTTCTTCGATAAAAGTTATTTCACCTTGAAACATGGCGAAACTATCAAAAAGTTCTATTTTTAGAGACTTAAAGTTCGATTTCTCTGTTTTTCGGGTGGCAAATGATAAACTGAGAATTGATGACAAGGTATCATTAATGTTTCTATTATTTGAAGACTCGTCAGAAGCCCTTAGTAAAGCAACACTCGTAATCGGATCGCAGGACACTTCGTATAAAGACATCTTGCTTCTCTGGGCTAATAACTGTGGTCTATTATGGAGACAAAAGTTTTTGGAAGCATTGCTAATTATTAAAAGCTTTGACATCATCAATATCATACTGGATCATGACCTCCAAACGGTTGATCGATATTACCCCATGAACAGTTTCCAAACTGCATTCATACATCCTGTGAAGAAATTTCTGTATGAAATGAGTGAGGCGATGGGTCAAGAAGACACTTATAAAGTTATTTTACAATTTTATAAAGTATTTGACGTTGGAACCATGAAAATTGGTGAAACAGATACAATATATTTTGAAATATTTATATTAAAACTAATTAAATGGGGTTTCATGGAACTTGGTACCTGGAATTGTAAACCAATTTACCCAGCTTGCTTGAAAAAAGCAAGCGTGGAGGGCCTCAAGTTTATTTTAATGCATCTGGATTTTACTGAGTTATATAATTTATTATCGGCAATAGAATGTAAGTTCAATGAACAGATATGGCAATCACGACAACCACACAATGGATTTGAATTTGAAGAAGACCAAGTAATAATGGAAGCACGTTTGTCATTTAACTCCTGGATTGAAAAAGGTTTAACAACAGAAATAACCAAACGCGCCACTTCCACTAAGAGTGTATCACATGCAGAAGAACATGAGGCACAAGATGTCGACAAAGAAAGTCAACGTAATGCTGATGTTATCAGGGAATTGACGCATTCTCTCAGTCGGGTAGATATATTAGAGAGAGAAAATCTGACTGTCGGAGTTACATGTGGTGAACAAGTCCAACAGGGCCACGAAGAGTCAATGGACCTAGTGGAGGATTTGGAGAACATGAACCTGGGCGATGAGAACTCGAATGGTTTTGCACAGGGACCATCAACTTACTTTACCAGGGGGGAGAGTTATTCCATCGCAACTGATGTTCCCAGAATATATTTGTTTGACAATTGTTTTGAATATGAAAATGTTCATAACCCATCCCAAGTTGAATTGTTTAAAGAGCGGCCTAATGCTGTTAATGAAGAAGAATATGTGACTGATGCCTTCAAGTCACTGAACTTTAACGATTACGTTCTAAATAATCTAAATCATTGTGAAATTGAGGAAACATTTACATTTGTAGAGAAATTGAAGGAAAATCCAAGTATTTTAGTGTTTTTTATAGTTTGTTATGGATTAAAAGGATGTATGCTTTTTCCTAATGGTTTACTTGTGCGCAGAGAATATATCGAGAGAGTGCTAGTGAATATCCCTGAATTAGTGGGGAAACCAAAAATTCTAATTATACAAACGTACATGCTGGATAACGTCAGTTTCCCCGAGCCGCTGATTGAGCAAGGCCCCGACATGGCGGATCTCTTCTCGCTGTGGGTGCCCATTCCCTATCACATGCGAGAAGGCGGCGGCCGCAGTCCTTTTGAGTCCGAACTTCC
This sequence comes from Halesus radiatus, assembly GCA_022606495.2. Taxonomy (NCBI): domain Eukaryota; kingdom Metazoa; phylum Arthropoda; class Insecta; order Trichoptera; family Limnephilidae; genus Halesus; species Halesus radiatus. The sequence continues at coordinate 66,994 of JAHDVE020004703.1, read as the reverse complement.
TGGGATATCCATGTTTGTAAAGACCTTCTGCGATCATCTCGAGGTGATGGACAATAATAAAGATTTTGTGTCTTTCTGCCGTGATGTTTGCTCAGAATTGATAGAGAAAACAAATGGGACATTAATGCCTACATTCGTTTCTTACCTGAGTAAACTGCTATACCTTAAATAGTACAGTGATTCTGCTTTAGTTGCAAAGAACAACCTAATCTTCACAGCTTAACATAAAGTTTCTGCCTGTCCTTGCGGAGGTTGGACTGACATTTGGAGTCAAGGTGGAAACCCCTTCAAGGATCTAAAGTCTATGAGAAATAACAGAACTTGTCTTCGTATAGGTACTATATTTTTTGGTGTCTACGCTGCTAAAGCGATATTATCCATATTTAAAAAAATTGTTTGCTGTCCTAAGTCTTGTCTTATAGACAAATAAAAACTATCATGAATGTCATTTACATGCAGTTTTCCCATTTAAACTTCATATATATATATATATATAAATAAATAAATATAGGGTGATAAAAATGTTCACTTAGAAATATTTTATTATATTTTTTTATTATTATGTTAGTCGGATAGTTTACAACACTTTACCAACATAACAAATTCCTGTATAAAGTTTGGACCCGCTGTTGCATGAGAAACAAAAAAATATAGTTTATTTTGTTGTATTTTTTTTTCAAATACTTTTATTCAGGTTATTTTATACAATTGTATTTTACATAAGTCTTCCAAAACTGAGTATATTCGCCACTCTCGGGTCTATTCAAATCTTTCTACTATATAATTGTTTTGATATAATCTTTTATTTTTATTTTTTTTTCGTAAGAAGCAATCACTTTGTGGTTTGACATTGTATTAAGTAAATGAAAGAGATTGTTATAAACCACGAATATATTTTATTTTCACCAACCGGTTTCGCTTAACTCCAGCTTCATCAGGGTAAATATAATAACAAAATTCTAATTTTTTTGTTTTGATTTTGATTTTACGGATTCTTTCGTAATCCTCTACCTAGCTGGGGCTTATACAAATACCCTCATGTTTTCTAGCTAACTAGTACTGCGGCACTTTGGCCTTATTACTATCACCATCTTATGGTTTTATTTAATTGACTGAGTTTATTATTATTACATTTCATGACTTTTTAGGGAAAAGATCGTAACTGGATAAAAAACCCTAAACAAAAAAAAGGAGAAGCAAACATTTAGTTCTGAACTATTTACTCTTGTTGACTTTTAATTTTACTGAAGTTGAATATTTCAATATTTCATTATCTCATTATATTTCATTTTTTCGTCCTGATTTTCTGCTGTCCTAGTCTGCGTCGGTGCCGGAGTCGGTATCCTCATAGAGCTCCAGGATGATGTGTTTCGGCATTTTATGCTTGTAGTGGAACGGAAGATCGTCAGGTGAGTTGTAGGCACCCACAGAGTTATCGGTTATATATAGGTACAAATACAATAGAATGAAATAGATATATTACAAAAGAGAGACAAAACAAAATATTAGAGGAAGACAACAATAGAAAAACATTATGTGTAAGAGGGAGACATCCTTATATAAAAATATAACAGTGTAATGGGAATATAATGTCATTAAAGCGGGTTATTCCTATAATGCATTAATGAAAGGGTCATACTTAATGAAAAATAGAAAGTATGTACTACTCGGTTACTTAATAATAATTAAACAGATGTGGAATAATAACTGATAGATTAGGGGAGATTCATAGGAAACATGTTTAATATCGGGCTATAAGATAAATTTGTTTTGTTATTAAGTAAGTTATCAGATAATTTTAAATTTAAAGACTTATTAATTTCTAGTGCTTCTAAGTTGTCTAATCTAATTCCTATACCGTTTTTATGCAAAAGACTAGTTCCTGTGATTTTATTGAATGTATGGTCTGAAGAGATTAGGAGGTTTGCGAGTTCAGAAAAACCAGTACCATTTAAATTTAGTTATTATATTTACCCTGATGAAGCTTGAGTTAAGCGAAACCGGTTGGTGAAAATAAAATATATTTGTGGTTTATAACGTGTTTCATTTACTTAAAAGATTTAATCTTTTGTTTAGTTTACCTTAGTTTTTAGTTGAGAGTTATCAATTCAACTCATTTTGGAGCTGTTAATTTTTGCCACATAATATTAAGTTTAACAAAGTTTTTAAGGCAATTATGTAAATGAAAATATAAAAACAAAAAAATATATACATGAACAATAGGAAAATAACATACATAACTCGAAACATACAGATACAATAGAAATACATAACAATGTTTTACAAGAGAGAAATATACCTCCATCAAGTTTTTAAAAAATAAGATCTCCGAACATCATTTGAGATTTGTCCGAAGCGCACGCGTATCTCAATTCCTCAGGCAACTTGTTATAAGCAATGTATTCCAATGATTTCAGTCCGTATTTTGTAGAGTGTATTTTTGATATTTGTAGTTTGTGGTGTTATCGTATATTATGTTGGTGAATGTCGTTAATTATTTTCTTTTGCAGGTTTGTGCCCTCAATTGCTTTATCGTTTAGATATGATTATAGGCAACTTGTTATAAGCAATGTATTCCAATGATTTCAGTCCGTATTTTGTAGAGTGTATTTTTGATATGTGTAGTTTATGGTGTTTCATGTTGGTGAACGTCGTTAATTATTTTCTTTTGCAGATTTGTGCACCGAATTGCTGTATCGTTTAGATATAATATGCATGTACAAAAACGATTACATAATCTTATTGTGTTAAAAGAAATTTGTTGTGATTGAATTGCTAATTCCTATAACAATGGTGAAAGAAACATTAAAGTGCATATTATATACCTATATCATGTTTTGATACATATTGTAATATATGTAATATCAATTCACTCATTATTTTTCTAAAAAACTATAACAAGAATTTTTGTTTAATTCATTTAGATCATTTTGTACTAACTGCCCTGTTACGTGACATTTTATCATACAGGTTTATCTCTTGTATAGGTAACTGAGCCAAGTCTATGATATATATATATTATAACTTTGTGACATTTTGTTTCACCTTTTTCGTTTAGTACTGCTATTAATTTGTTACGTGTCTGTCATATGAAAGTCAACACAAACCTGTTTTCTTTGAACTGCCAAATTTGCCAACCATTGGTTATTTTGAATTATTCGCCAAAATATGTTTTTTTGTTGTTATTTTATCGCTTTCACTCATTAGGGCGATCTTGGCCTTTTTTAATCAGTTAGATTTTAATGGTACAGATTGTTCTTAACATTAGTTACTTTTAAACAGGATTTAATATTTGGGCAAATAAAATTGAAGCAAATTTATGTATTTTTAATCCCCAATGACTTAAATTTTAATGCCATTTTTATAAATATAGTTTACCAATAAATTGTTAATTTAGGGGGAGTTGAGACTTAGAAGGCAGGGAATACTGATAGGGAGTTCAATTTTAAGTTGTACCAAATCATGCATAAAGTTTGGAAATTGGTCATTGATAGGATACTCAAAGAAATTATGGTCCAGAGTATCCTCTGACCCACGATCACAGTGAGGCGAGCTGACTATGTGGAATCTGGCGAGATGACCAAGACAAGAAGTGTGACCTAGTCTCATTCGACTTATGGATGAAATATATTTTTCATTGTGTCTGTTTAAAACTACTTACAATGATTAATAAATTTATTGTACGAGGTTTGTTCAAAAGAAAAGGTGATTTTCGAATTTTTTCGAAAAGTATTTATTTATTCATCAATATCCGTTTTCTCCCCTTCAAAGTGATCCCCCTCAGATATAATGCACTTATGCCAGCGCTTCTTCCAATCCTCGAAGCACTTCTGGAATGCGCTTTTCGGTATATGGCCATCAGCTCGTTCTTCGATTCTGACTTTATCTCATCAATTGTGGCAAAACGCTTTCCTTTCATTAGTCTCTTCAGTTTCGGGAATAGGAGAAAGTCGCAGGGAGCCAAATCTGGTGAATACGGTGGTTGAGGCATGATTATGGTGTTGTTTTTGGCCAAATAATCATGAACAAGCATTGATGTGTGAGCTGGTGCATTATAGTGATGCAAAATCCATGATTTGTTTTTCCACAATTCCGATCGTTTGAGCTGTATTGCTTCACGCAAACGTTGCATAACTTCCTTGTAGTATTCCTTATTAACCGTACGACCTGTTGGCAAGAACTCATGATTCACCACTCCATTGTAATCGAAGAAAACAGTGAGCAAAACCTTCACATTTGATCGAACTTGGCATGCTTTTTTCGGTCTTGGCTCTTCTGGCCGCTTCCGTTGGGATTTTTGGGCCTTGGTTTCGACCTCATAACCATATACCCACGTTTCATCACCAGTTATGACCCTTTTGAGCAAATCTGGATCGTCGTTGACGTCATTCAACAACTCCTGAGCGATACTAATGCGACGTTGCTTTTGCTCAAAATTTAGCAATTTCGGAACAAACTTCGCTGCCACACGTTTCATGCCCAAAACATCCGAGAAAATTGCATGGCATGAGCCGATTGATATGCCAACATCCTCTGCAACTTCCCTAATAGTGATTCGACGATTTTCCAAAACCATTTTCTTCACTGTTTCGATGTTTTCTTCGTTTTGTTGACGTGGTTGCAACTCCAGGACGCTCATCGTCATTAACATCTTCTCGGCCTTCTGTAAAGCGCTTGTACCACTTATAAACACTTTTTTGAGACAAAGTAGACTCGCCGAATGCCACAGTCAACATTTTAAGTGCGTTGGAGCACTTTACTCCATTTTTAACGCAAAATTTAATTCATATTCTTTGATACATTTTTTTTCAAAAGTAAAAAATCGAAGAACACACAAAAACATGACTAACCTTGGAAAGGTTAGTCATGTTAAAAACATGACTAACCTTTCCAGTTGTCAAAAACAAACCACTAATCCAAAATGGCTGATAATGCTAACATATGATAAACATATGTGTACCAACATAACAAAAAAAAAATCGATAACCAAATGTACACAGCCCGCGAAAATTCAAAATTCACCTTTTCTTTTGAACAAACCTCGTATATTAGATATTCGTATTTTATTGAACACATTTAACCACTTCATGATTTTAAACGAGCAGTGTTCGCGGGCTACGCATGTGTTGTATCGCCCCAACCTGAGCACCGCTCGCGTGTTTCGACTTGTTTGTGTTACATAAGATAAACAAACGAACTGAGCTCGCCAGTTGATGCTCGTAGAGGCTTACGCAAATTGTTTCTTCTGTTTTAACTTATTGAAAAACATAACAAAAATGTTTTGTAAGTTATTATTATATTTAAAAAATTTGCGATAAATAGCAATTTTTTGTGACTTTTACTATTATTGATTTTTATTTATATATGCATATTGATGATCCAATTCCAATAACTGGAAATAAAAATAGACCCACAAAAAGATGTGTGGTCTGCTGTTCCAAGCGAAACAACTCAGGAAAACGTATCCGAAGAGAGAGTCAATGGTGTGCAAATTTTTTAAAATTATTACATAGTTTAATATTTATTATTATTCTAAATAATTTATTATTATTAAACATATTTATTATTATTATTCATAAAAATAGCTGCCAATAATATGAGATTAAAAAATGGAAGATAATATTCACAAATCTTGAATTTGAGATATGATATCGATGAAGATGACACAAATTGAACTTGTCTCATTAGCTAAGTCGGTTGAGCGTTGCCCCGGGTAGGCAGAGGACCTGGGTTCGAGTCCCAGATGCGACTGAAATATTTTTAGTTTTTGTCCCTTTATCCGGTGTCATCTTTCATTTAGGTTATGTTAATATTATCTTCTTCAATTATTAAATATTATTATTCTTTTTTTTTTTTATTATCATAGTTAGATTAGTTTTATTATTTCTTTTATTGTTTTTTTTTTTATTTATTATTATAGATAGAATACTTTTTTTTATTATGTTAATTTTTTTACATTTTTTATTGCTTCTGTTTTGTTTTTTTGAACTGGACACTTTTTAAATTATGTAAACTATTTAAACAAAATAACCTGATGTTTTTAGTTCTATTTTTGTGAAAATAAACCAAGCATGAAGTGGTTAATTCTAAATTTAAAAGTTTTTAAATATACATAGATATTACAACTCAGTTTAAAACGAAATACAATTAACTCTTAATTTATTAATTAATATTATTTGTACATGTGGTTTTCTTTTCAAAATATATATTTTCTTAAATAATCCTTAATTATTCCTTATTATTGAATGTGTTCTTGCCGTGCGTAAATAAATATATTTGCCAACGCATTACTTTACAGGTGCGAATTATGGACTATTTTGTTTTACTTGTATGTGAATGTACTGACTTGACCTGCGTAAAGTAGTCTATTTGTAAATATGTTATTTTACAGGTGCGAACTCTGAAGTTACATTGACTTGTTCTGCGTTTAGTAGTCTATTTTAACATATTTGCCTTGCGTAAAGAAGCCTATCTGTAAATGTTGCTACTTCACGGGAACTCTGAAATTTTTTTTATATTTTCGGTTATTTGTTTTCAGCTAACTGGAAGTCTGTTAATTTTCAAGTATGAGTGGTGACTTTCTTTACTCGTGTTTTGTAATTAAACATACAGAAGCATGACAAAAGTCCTTTTTAAAAGAAATCACGGATAGCTTTTCCATTGCTTTGTTATACAATTTCTTTAAAAATTTATATTTACCCACTCAACGGAAAATCCTAATTTCTAGAAAGAAAACTAATGTCGTCAATTTACATAAAACCCTTCGGACGGGCCAATGAAATTGATTTACTGTTCAAGAAAGAATTTCGATATTTAAAATTATTTGATCAATTATACCAGAAGTAAGGAATAATTGGTCTTACTTTGATTACACGGACACGACGAAAATTAATGTAGACATCCATTTAAAAAAATTATTGTGTATATTATTAATTTTGGGAGTCCACCATCATTTTCCTGCTTAAAAATTGTTTTTTCACTCCTAAAAAACAAAAAAAAATCACATTGGAGGTATTATGCATCCAGCGACGATATAGGCACTATATTCACGGCATATTCCAGAGTGGTAAATATTTGATTGGTGAAAGGCCACCATTCAGAATCAAAATATTGCTTTACCGGTGTTTGGTGACCAGATCTGAACAGCCAGGTACTTCCCAATTATTTTTCCTCGTCTCCTTTTCCTCCCCATTCCCTTCGGCCCGCTGGCTCCGGACAGTCGTTGCGGTATTCACATGTAATTTTTTTCAACTTTTAGTGGTCTTCTACAACTTTGATGCAGAACAAAATTTGTTTTTCAGCTGACAGCAGATGTTAAAATATTCACTACATTGCCGGACAACTCTCGGCAAACTGGTAGCTGGTAGGGCGACATAGGTAATATTTGAAGGTAAGGTATTGCTATTTCTCTTTGATCCGATTCAGGCTGTGGAGAGCTTCGTTACATTCACTCTCTCTATTACATATGTCGCTTATGAGAAAGAGGCCTAAAATTGGCCTCCTGGGCAATCTAGAGAAGCTCACAAGGGGCAGGCCTCTCTGGCGACATAAAATGGACCTGGAAATTTACCAAACCTCTACTCAAAATTTTAAAATATTTTGTGTGTGCGGGGGGGGGGGGGGTTATTTGTTCCCCCAAAAAATATACTAGATCCATCACTGTTCTTGGATGTCTCTAAAATAAAACTTCTTTTTCTTATAAATATTTATTTATTTGTGAGAAACAAACGGCTTTTAATACAGATTTATATACAAAGGAAGTTTAACAAAAGGTAAACCAACAAAGTTTCTCGTGCTAACGGTGGTTAAGTACAGATGTTTTTAAGTACGGTAAATGAAAGAGCTGTTGTGTATGCTATCGGTAAAATATTTTTTTATCTACATGATTAATTTGAAGTGTTAACATCATTAGCATGCGCGTGATAAGAGCATTGCAGACTGTAATACAATCAGTAATTTAAGGAGTGTCGCCTAGATACAATACTTCAATACACAGATGATTTTTTTTCAAAGTTAAATACACAAGCAATTCTAACTTTCCTGAGGTTGGGATATTTCAAACTTTCGTCACATTCGATGACCATCACAATATTATCGATGCTCGGTGCATTTCGACTTTTGGATAAATTGTTTTTATAAGGCTGAAACTGACGAGAGAATCGCCATTTTACCGTTCAATTGTTGAAAATTCAAAATGGTGCTGATCAACAATTTGATGGTCGTAAAATGTGGCAAAAGTTTATCAGAGAGAGAAACACAATTCTACAAGATTTTTTATTAAGGTCTGGCCTAAATCCAGTCGTTAAAAACACAATACGATGACCAGCGCTGTTCATTGTTCTATGACCAAAGTTAGGCTGCTTTCAACTTCGGGTATGAATAATTTGTGAATGGCCATTTTATTATCTTACAAAAAATTATTAACATATCAATTCTTTTATTTTCTTTAATTCTTCTTCGTTTTCTTAAGGTATGCATGCACAGCTTTTCAGTCTTTTTGGTCTGCACGCCACTGACGATGACACAATTATTTGTATGAATGTATTATATTATTATTATCTCTTCAGTGATTATTTGTAACCATGGACACAATCAGTTGGAGGCCAACAGTAGTGTGTTGAATTTACATGCCAAAAAAAATTATTTGCGTGCTTCATGGTTGCACGCCAAAAGACCGTGTGTATCCCTAGAAAAGCAAATATTGTGAAAGCTTGTACGGAAACGGTTATTAGGTGTCTGTACGGTTACAAATAATTCTGTTATTAAAAAAATATATATTTATTAAGTTAAAAGAAATACATAATTATTTCACTTTCTTAACTTAACTACATACATATTATATTAATTAACTACATACATACATATTATATTAATTAACTACGTACATATTATATTAATTAACTACATACGTACATATTATATTAATTAACTACATACATACATATTATATTAATTAACTGCATACATTTTATATTAATTAACTACGTACATATTATATTAATTAACTATAGACATACATATTATATTAATTAACTACGTACATATTATATTAATTAACTACATACATACATATTATATTAATTAACTACATACATACATATTATATTTATTAACTACATACATTCATATTATATTAATTAACTACATACATACATATTATATTAATTAACTACATACATACATATTATATTAATTAACTTCATACATACATATTATATTAATTAACTACATACATACATATTATATTAATTAACTTCATACATACATATTATATTAATTAACTACATACATACATATTATATTAATTAACTACATACATACATATTATATTAATTAACTACATACATACATATTATTCTTAACCTATTTTAATACTTTTATTATGTATCATATTACTTAATATTACTTTGTATTATTTATATACCTTACATATTATTCCTATATTACACATTATTCCTATTATACATTGTTATTTTGCTCACATGTTTTGAGATTGAACAGTTTTTTTTTAAATGTTCTCACTCGATTCTCCATTTTCAGGCTACTGGGAAGGAGATTGTATATATATAAAAAAATTAACGACCTAACATTTTTACTAAAATTATTAAACTGTAAATTAAATTGTTCTGAACTCTTGCATTTAATAAACTTGTACATACCCAATCGAACTACAAGACAGACATTAACTTTCTACATATCTATATCCCGTTCTAACTATAGTTTGAATTCACCAATTCAAGGCTTACACAGTCTTGGTAACAAATACTTAAATGATATGGATGTATTTGACAATAATCTAAACTTGGCAAATTTCAAAAGAAGGATGAATGATTTGTTTCTGCCTAGTTTATAAATTATTGTTAACTACAACTGTTTACATTATTTACTTATTTGTTATTAATGTCAGTATTGACTTGGTGGATATTGCACTAGTTATTTTTTATCTTTTTTGTTACTGTGTATTTTTAGTTTTTGGTGCAGTTTTTTTTTTTTTCTCTTTTAGTTCTGGTGCAGTTTTTTCTTTTTCATGTGTAACTTAACTTTAGTGCAAGTTTTCTATTTTTTATTTTTCTTATGTGATTTTAAAATTATATATCTGTATAAAAAACCCTATGAGCGTTTAAAAAATAAATAAATACTGTAATGTGTTTTGCACCTGTGTGACTATTATAAGTAACTAAATATGTAAAAGCCCATATAGGGCGTATATAATATAATAAATAAATAAATAAAATATATATACACCCTCATGGCCTATTTTTCTTTTACCACTTTCAGTCTTTACTGTATTCGTGTACAATTTATTATGTTGCCTTGTGTAGTGTTCGCGTACTTGTGATGTTTTTATAAATGCTGTGTTCGTATGTATAAGTCCATTTTGTATTTTGTAGATTAATAGGCATATATTAAATTCGTACAGTTTTCTGATTTTTGATTTCTTGGTATAGCTTTTTTGTGGGGGTGTCTGGGTTATAATTGAAAAGTTTTTTAAAACTTTATTCTGTGCTATTTGTAATTCGTTCAAGTATGTAATGTGTGTGTTTCCCCATATTTCTATTAGGTAATTTAGGTGGGACTGGATTAAACTAAAGTATAGCCCTCTTAACGTGTGCTGGTAGAAGAAGAGCTATCCTACCAAGTACACCAATTAGTGGGATGATTTTTTCTTTTAGTTTTTGTATGTGTTGTTTAAAAGACAAGTGTTTGTCAATATACGAGTATAGGCCCAGGAATTTTTCTCTGTCTAAAATGTGTAGGTTTCTTTCTTCTATTTGTAATGATTTACGAATCGGCGTTTTTCTTTTTGGTGAACTTAAGGTCATGTAACCAGTTTTTTAACATTAATTGTTAATTTTTTAACTAGCCAATTGTTTAATATATTGAGATCCAGTTGAGATTTTTCTAATGAAATTTCCAGGTTTTTGCCAAAGTAAAATATTGCAGTGTCATCTGCGTAAATCAATATTTCGCCATTTAGATTTTATTGATCATTTATATATATTTAGAATAAAAGTGGCCCCAGTACATATTGATTCTTCGCTTTCATGTTTAAATGTAATATTGTCATCCAGTTTCTGGGTATATTTGTTGAATATACTACCAGCCAAAGAAGCGCCAATATTACAAAAGTAGTTGTTGAAGTTTTCACTTATCTTGATGTCTTCCGTGATTATTTCTTCACCCATCTTTAACTTTTTACAAGGTTTGTTTAAAGTGTTTGTTTAGTTTTTAATAATACTATTTATTACGTTCCTAGTTTTTTTGGTATTATTTTCACACTTTTCAAATACGCCACCATAGTGTTGTCTTTTAGTTTTAGTTTTTTGCAGTTATGTGGTTTCGTATCTTAGTATAGTCTGTTTTCAGTAATAGTTTACTAGGTGGTTTTTTAATTTTTAAATACAGTATGTTCCTTTTTTTTTTTTACCATTTTTAATAAATCTTTTGTTATCCATTCTGGAAGACAAGTTTTTTTTTGTTTTGACATAACCGCTCAAGATTATTATATTAAATTGAAGGTTCAAAACAAATGTATTCGTTTATACTATATATAATATTATTCGTTGTTAATTTTTTTTTAAACTTCATTAAAAAAACATATAGGTAATACGACTAAAGATTAATATTCCCTACCTATTATATGAACTAACTAACTAACCATCACCTCCTCCTTCAGAGAGGATGGATAGCCACGTAACTGTGTCTTGGCACACAATCGTTACTTCATCCACATTCGTACATCGTCTCATATATATATGAGATATATTATATATATATTCTCATATATCTCTTTTATCATTTCAATGCTTGCTTAACATAACCCAAAATAATTGTTTGGTTTACTTGATCATACAATGTCTTTTTAGAACGTCCACAACTTCTTCCATTCACTTGCGCGTTCATTCGCCCTTTATGCCCAAACCATCTAAGCATCCCTTTCCTAATGTTATGTACCTACCCACCTGACCGTAAACTTTCTACCTACTCCTCGGATTCCTAGCTATATTGTTATCTTAAATTTGTCCAGCCAATACGTCACCCGAAGTTATCGCTATTTTAACATGTGTTCTGTCTCCAAATAATGTAGCTACAACCTTTCTAATTGCATACTTGTGAGATGCTCTTTTGGTATGCACCACTAATTATAAGCCCATTACTGAGCCCAAATGTACCCTTTCAGCTCTTGAAAGCAATTCCGAAAATCTTTTGTAAATATATTCTATTGTCATTGCTTATAATATTTGTTTACTTCTCTAATTTATAAAGATGCAACTCATCTATTGTTTTTCAAATATGGAAGACCCCCTTTCAACGATGCCCGTCAACTTTTAAATATAACGGTATTAATTACAGTTTTGATTCTAGCATTAGAAACAATATTATGTCTCCAATATTCTCAGTTCATTTCTCTTGAATCCTAGCTAGAGTACATATACGTCGTACCTAGCGAAAAATTCTTGCATCTAATATGTACATACGTACTTCAGCTACAGCGGCATTGAATTTCTTTTGGAGTTATTTGTTTGTAAATCGTTATACTGCACAAACACCTCAGGAATCTCATTTCCAGTGTGTTCACTAAAATTTCGTCCTTTTGTCAGTTCCATGCCTCACTATTAGTCACTTATTTTGAAACAAAATATTAGAAATTAATTGACTGTGATTAAAACGACAACAATATTAGGATTATGTAAATTTTGTCAATGGTATTTCACCACATAGAAATCGCTTGGCATATAATTAATGGAAATACAAAATTTTATTATAACCACCCTGTATGAAGTTTTAACGGGCGATAAGTTGAAACAAAAACTATGAATGTAAAAAAAAAAACTTTTTTTCTGAATATCTTTGACTGTTCTTCCATTAATGCAATTTATTTCTGAAACAACTGTTGATTCATCATTCCGCTTAGTACTTCTCTTCGTAATTTTATAAAAGTAAGCCACTAGGACCCGGTATTTCAGATACTTTTTGTGCTCGTTATTAGAGATAACTGCGTTTGTCAAATTGCTCTATGCTAGAAACCCTGACAACATAAGCCGAATGATATCATTGCTAAAGAGTACTGAAATATCGGGTCTTAAAGTGGCATGAGGTCAGTTGGGGTAAATCAACTAATGGGGCAATTACAGCGATTCAAGCTTGTGTCGGACGTGTTCGTCTCTCGCGCAACGTTTTTGACACGGCCATTTGCTTAACATATTTGTTATATTCCACTTGCATAAACTATGTCTATTTTGTAAGGTAGTTGGGTCATATGGAGAATAAATGTTATTTCGCTGTTCGCAAATGACCCGACTCCCCTTTGTAAATGTATATTTCACGGTCAGGAAGAAATGTGTTCTCACTGACCTCTTGTGAATATAAATGACTAAATAAAACGTCAGAGCGAGACGGCAGTGAGGGAGACACGAGATTGTTTGTTCGTCGGACATGCGCAGAACGCATTAGCTCTGTGAGTTCCGAAACCCCAACGTTTCGTAGCCGACTTTAAGTAGCCTGCGAAAACCAGATTTAGTCAGTCAACCAGCAACTCTCGCCCCGACAACACTTCTCTACCTCGACTGCCCCACCTCCCTCTGCATCTACTGACTTGCCATCTTCTTATTCTGACCACCGCTGACCCTGGACCCCTCCCAGACTACCACCACCCATTGCATTCCTCGATGACTGATGACCCTCGCATCAACCACGGACACGGCCCGCAATGATTTTGCACAAATTTGAAAGTTTTTCACAAAAGGGAGTTTTGTGCAAATTCAAAAGTTGTTCATTTGTCAGTCTAGTTTCCCCTCCGCAAGGGAACGATATTGTGTCTCCCTCCCCTCCAGCCCTCTTCGCAGATTAGGATCAGCTGCCCCCTATAATTCGCCTGTGTGCCACACGTTTGACACAAAGATCTTTCATCAAATCTATAAAAAGCAAATCTGAAGTTTCATCTGGTCTAGTGTATGAAAGATGGAACTTTTTACAATTTTCATTATATTTTTACTGGACAGATGTCCGCACAAGACTGAATTGTAGGTTGCTGGCTCCAAACACGCTCTCATTCTACTTTTGGGGATGCTGAGTGTGGGGGGGGTGCTGGCCTCACGCACCCAGTACTGAAAGTGGGGCACTGGATGGACTGATTCTCTGCTTGATCCTGGTGCTTTAGGTGTCCTAACAGGACCGGCTAGTTTTGAGGAGGTGGGTACCAGGATATCCTCAGGCTTGGCGAGAAAGGTGAAGGCAAGAGAAGTAAAACACTTATTCGGCTCGTGGACAACTGACTCTCTGTACCAGTTGTTTCTCTATTTATTTAAAAAATATATCTTTTCCACGCTTGGGGTAATTATTCTTAATGGGGGCAATCATTTTCAGGAAAGAAAGGCCTGATCAACAAAACTATAACACAGATGAATCGATTAAAACTAATTGTATGGTGATAAGAGATCTCATAAACATATGAAAAACAAAACTATAATATAAATGACTTGATTTAATCAATGCGAATTTTGCACTTGTACAGTAATAAGACCCTTTATCAAGGATAAGAATATGTCGGAACCCATAAAAAAATGTAAAATAAATTACTTTATTAAATTATTGCCAACCTCTCATGTGAATCAGGATTTATTATTGGGTGATTTACAGGACATAACATAATTAATAAATATAATTTAGAAAGATGCAGATTAATCTGATTTTGAACACATTTGTATAAACAAATTTTTAGTTTTGACACAGTGTCGTAACGGAAACGTCAATAGAACAATACTTATTACCAAATCTGTGCAGTCTTTGCAGACCAAGGTACATTATATAGAGCCGTCTGTCGTGCATTAGGGGTAGGTACATGTAGGCTCGTAAAATCCAGGGTGTCCAGTCTGCCATTCGTTATTTTGAAGACCCTAAATCGCTCACTGTGTGCCTTACTGATAAATCGGTTGGGTTGAGTAAGTCCATTCAAAAAGTGTAATTAAGATCTTCATTTGGAATACATAACTAGTAATTAATATATCTAAAAACATTATGCTTCACTCTCAATTTTTGGTATGTGAATTTTATAAAATGGAGCCCAGATTATTGATTATATTCAAAAATGCTTTCTCACCAACCTGGTAAATAGAAATTTAAAGGAATTTATAATTTACAGTCCTCAAAATAAATATCAAACATTCATGGTCTTATTAGTTACTTCATTTATACGAGGAACAAAAGTTAGTTTACTATCGAAGATTATACCAAGGTCCTTAATTTGCTCAACTCTTCTTATATACATGTTATTGATGCTATTATTGGTACATAATGGGATTTTTGATTGTTATTGTTTGACATTTTTCGATATTATGGAACGGTTCATTCTGAGTGCACCATACAATTGAAACTTACACCTCGCAAGTTTTAATTGCATTACGTAACAGAAATTGAAATTATTAGTAGTTTTACACATTTCAAGATCATCAGCAAATAAGTGTATCCATCATAAATCCAACAAAATTGGTAGTTATGTCATTGATAAAAAATGGAAACAATACTACTCCCAAATGTAACCCCTGAGGAATGCCGTTAAAGATTTCAAACTGATATGAAAAGTGTAATGCACCGTAGTAAGTTTCGCTCGACAAGCCTACTATGCACTTAAAGCGAATCGCGTCCACACAGACACGTTCATGTGCAAGTTTTTACAATTTTTCATACCAGCAGCAATGCATCGTGCAGTGAATTAATACTGCTTGTTCAGTTTTGGGGAAGAGGGGAGGGTCTACCGAAAATGAAAAGAACGGCAAAGCGGTCTACGGAGAAAAAAAGTTTGGAAACCTATGAGATTGATATGACGGTTAGTCGGGCAGTAGGTACTATTCTAGGAATAACGCAAAAAGAGAGGAATAGAAATGCGATGTTAGGTAGTTACAAGTAATTTATTTTTTATATACGTGGGATTAGTCTTAAAATTAGTGTAAATCTTAATTAGACATAATAAATTTAATAAAACTAAATACGCAATTACTTAATTCTACTGTTAAAGTCCTTGTACTTAAAATTAGAGGTTCACTGACTTAGGTAATTACTTAATTCTACTGTTAAAGTCTTTGTACTTAAAATTAGAGGTTCACTGGCTTAGGCAATGTGGGAGGAATTATCATTATAGTCAGGCACTTCCCTTTTTGGTGATGGATGTCCAGAGTCCAGTGGCTGCGTTGTATGTAGAGTCCTCGCGTTCGCACTACGTATTCGTGTACCTCCGGATCGGGAGTAGGTGCAACGCGGCGATAATCAGAGGCCTGGGCGGTCTCCGATGTTGATCTCCGAAGGGCGAAGAGCAGTTACTTCCTTCTGGGATGGAAGTGTAGAATTCCCTCGTCGTCAGAGGACCTGGGCGGCCTCTCAAAGGAGCGAGAATTGGAACCTTCCTGGGCGGAAGGTTTCACTTGGCTGGGTGTCCTGGGCGGACTACTGCAACCGACTCGTCTGTCCTGGGCGGACTACTGCAACCGACTTTTTGCTTCCTCGATGGAAGACTGCACGCGACTCTCCGTCCTGGGCGGACTCTCGCAATCGACTCTCCGTTCTGGGCGGACTCTTACCACGACTCGTGCTTCCTTGGCGGAAGACTACACGCGACTTTGCTTCCTGCGCGGAAGACTGCACCCGACTCTCCGTCCTGGGCGGACTCTTACAATCGACTGTCCGTCCTGGGCGGACTCTTACCACGACTCGTGCTTCCTTGGCGGAAGACTACACGCGACTTTGCTTCTTGCGCGGAAGACTGCACCCGACTCTCCGTCCTGGGCGGACTCATACAATCGACTGTCTCCTAGAGCCCACTGTCCTTCTGTCTACCTGTCTACCTGTATTGTTCAGCGGTCGTTCCATCCGCGGCTCAATTCCCTTGAGGGGATTATCTTTTATTGACGTCCCATAAAATTCTAACGGAATTGCGGGCTTTCCCAAAATAGCAGTTAAGATTATATTATTTTAGTTACGATTTTTCCTAACAATAGGCTCGGCTAGCCTTTGTACTAAATTCATTTTATGGCCGGTCTAATCTGGGAATTCCTACTATTTACAATGCACATTGTAAATCTAAATATTTCGGTGAATTCGGTCAATTATTTTAGGTGATTACAAAAGGCTATATCAAGATAGATGAACAATTTTTGATGACCCCGTTTTTACGATGCTTATTCATGGTATATAACACATTTGTCTATGCTTCTTTCAATTTGTCTATTGCTCTGTTTATGACGCAAATGACGTTTCATTAAATTCACGGCTATTTTTCTTTTCAACTTCGACGACATAACTTTTTCTCACGTCAATTTTCACAACGCAGTTTCATTTTGTGAAAAAAATGTTGATTTTAATTTTTGAACCGCTTTAAAAAGATATTAAATAATTGCACTGCGGTCTATCACGCAGTATTTTCGTTCGGTCGTGTCGTCGATATAATCTCGAACGATGTCACTCCGATATTTTTCGGTTCGTTTATTCAGAAATGGTCGCTATTTGCTCCAGAAGTATATATATACAGGGAAACACAACGTAAACATTTCGGAAGAAAGTGTCTCGAAAACAAAGTCATTCCTCGAGCGTGGTTCCCGGGCTGGAGAGGTCGCGCCGCGACAGTCTGCCATCAGGAATGTGGGCTATGCGGTAGGCCTGCAGGCTAGGAGGCTATTCATCGAGAACGTCCTTTGCAAGGTCAATCACGGCTTCAACAACCACGTGAAAAAGCAGGTCACCAAGAGGTAACCAACCAATCCGATTGATCCTTGTTTACTTTTCCTTTCAACATGCAACTAACATTGCACCATAACATTACATGTTTATATTGAGAGTCATCCTTATTTTTAGCATTGAATGACATCGGCTAGACTTATTAAATTATATTAATATGATAATTGAAAAGCACATCATGCCATTTCACGGCTTTTAAATATACACGGAGAGGAACCAACTTGGAATGTTTCTATGATTTTCTATTGCGAATGTTATTATTATTATATCGTTTAAAATATCATTAATTTCCTTTGTTTGATCTTTATCATTATGACCTATATAATATGTGTGTGATGAATGTTTATTTACGAGAACAATGATAATTATTGATCTTGTTCAATGAATCAATTATCATTTTACTCCAATCAACAATAAGTTTTATATGAAATATAATTAAAATGATATTATTACAACTAATAACTCACGTACTTCTCATCTGTACTTATCCTGTTTATGACTTTTATACTTAAGCCTTGGTCACACGGAACGATTTCAACACTGCTATTTGAATGCAAGTGTTGAAATCGAAAAAGTGTTCGTTCCGAGTAACTCAATTAGCAGCTTTTAAATATTTACACAATTTAATTCTGTTTGTGAATATCGGATTCGAATTGCGGATATCTTTGGAGTACTTTTTAAAATGATTTTGGAATAATTTTCTCCGTACCAGTTCTACTGCAAATAATGTATAAACAGATTGATCACATTGAACACATCAACCAGAACAACAGCCGTCCATCGTCATATTACCTGAGATGATCCAACGAGCAATACGTAACATGGCAGGAGGTAAATCTGCAGGTCACGATGGACCTGTCATAGAACACGTAAGGCATGTGGGGGGTACTTAACAACACTGCTCTCTTCATATCGGTCTCAGACACATTCCTAAACAAATGTCCAAAACCATAATAATAGCGATTCCAAAAAGTCACCAATTGAACCTGACATCATCCGTTAATTACAGCCCCATATCTCTTGCCACAATAATTACAAGAATCTTTGAAAAAGTCATCTTTAACTTAACCGAAGACAAGTTAAAAGCTAGATGCTCTACTGATACAGCCATATATAGTATGAAACTAACAATTGAATATTATACAGCCAGAAAAACAACGGTATACATATGCTTCCTAGACTTGAGCAAAGCTTTTGACATTTTAGGGTTAGTCATAATAAGTTGTGGAAAAAACTGACCGAATGACAAGTACCACTGCAAATTATCAATATATTGAGTACATGGTACAACAAACAGGAAAACTTTGTCAGATGGATAGGTAGCCTATCAGAAGCAGCTAAATTAAAGTGCGGTGTTAGACAAGGAGGCTCAATGTCCCCAGTGCTGTTCAACGTATATATCGATGAGCTTAGTAAAACATTGATCAAAACAAGAATCGGATGTCACATTGCCGGGGTATGTATGAACAATATCAGCTATGCAGATGACATAGTCATGCTAGCTCCATCGGTAAGAGCAATGAGAATCCTTCTGGCCATATGTGAAGCATGCATTGTTAGTGACGGGCTGATGTATAATGCTAAAAAATCGTCACTGCTGATTTTCAAAGCAAATACTGGTCCTGGTGTCATTCCGCCCATATGTCTCGGCGGAGCCAATCTCAAAATTTGCAGTGATATAAGATTTTTGCGGCATGTCATCATTGATGACCTAAATGATAAAAATGACATAACGCCAAAAAGAGTACTGAGCGTGCGAGCCAATGTGCTTGCCAGGAGATTTCAATAGGTGCAGTCCTCCGGTGAAGACGTAACTATTCCAGACATACTGAATGAGCTTTTACACTAGTGAACTATGGACAGTCGAAGGCACCCACCACTTTCCTGAACCGTTTTATGGACCAGATGAGTCCCTCTATCGGTTCTCACGTCAAAACTCTACTTTTTGATACAAAAAACGAAACTGCTATTAAATGATTTTAAAAGCCCCCGACTGTCCCTACACGGCACAACATAGATTTATACATACCAAAACATTTACATGCTCTCACCGAAAGCAGTTAGTTCCTGTTCTTGAAGCTAGCGGAGAGACAACATTTATAAAGAGTAACATACATTAGAAGAGGACAATGGAATGGAAAGAAAAAATTCACTCACATTCTCATGGCAGTGTATAATACAAGAACAGAATACACAGCTTCTGGCAAAGTCACAGGTAGTCCCAATGAGAGACTGCAAGCAGTGGGATGGGAGGATAGTCCCTCGAACCCTTCACATCATTCCCGGCGGCCCAGTGGTCAGACGTGACCTCTGTGAAGACGGTAGGATAGTGAAGAAGAGACTTCTGAAGAACCCAGGGGACTATGATTTTTCACAAAAACAGCGCTATACAAATCTTCCAATGTAACTCACTCCAGCTGACAGGACCACGAAAGAATGGGAGATCAGGGTCAAAGGAAACTCTCCTTCTCAATGGTACCACTTTCTTTGGGGGTGGCGCAGGAAGCTAAGCTCTTACAAAGGATAAACAATAAAGGCATTACCTGTACCAGGCAGATATGCAGAGCTATTCCACCCCCTTATGGGGAGGGTGTAACAGCATACATGAAAAAGCACTACAATACATGCACTATCACAGCACATACGTTAACAATTTTTTTTAAGCACTCAAAGTTACCTTATTCGATACCAGGTCGGAATTTCAAACTGGCCTAGTAGTAATACCTCACAAACCCTCAAGCATTTCCTCTAGCATCCATCATGATCTGACAGTGCCACAGAATGTCCATGGCCGTTTGGACTTTATCACCGCAGGCACATCCTGCATACTGAGAGAGACTGAAGCTGAATAGTCTTCCCCGAAATTCTCCATGTCCGGTTAACATCACATAATGGTCCAGGTTGAGGTAGGCCCCTTCCATTCTGGCTTTAACTGAGGGGAAGAAGGAAACCATCTCCCCCTTATCGACCTATCCCATCTAGTCTGCCATTCATCAAGATTTTTCACTCACATCTCTCTCAATAACACTGGAAGGCATGCAGCTTCACCCGGAGTGAGAGTAACTTCTAGCTGGACAACAGTCTTACCTTTGATGAGTTCCTTTCTTGCTAAAATTTCCCTGATTTCGAGATCAATCGGCATCTATCTAGCCAGTACTGGAAGTGCGTCTAACGCTACAGTCCTGTAGGCACCCATAAGAGCAAGCATGGGAATGCGTTGGCCCCGTTTCAGCGCAAATTGTATCACCACGCTGTCCAGATGATGTGACCACACAGAATGCACGAACCATATGCACGACGCAATGGTATAGCAGCGCAGCGCTGGACTCCGCAGTGTGGACTGATGTGGAAAGTCTTAGATTTATAAATAAGGCTTGGGCTTTGCTTGAAATACTCTTAACGTGTGCCAGGAATGATGACGATCTGACAAGAACAACACCTAAGTGCCTACAGTTTTCAACAAATTTAATATGGGTACTCCCAATTCGGATTGGGGTATTTCTCGTGCGACTAAGAGAACCCTTCATCAGGAGACCAACAGTCTTGTGGGGGGCGAAAGCCAACTTGTTAATTTCTCCCTATTTCAGTATACGTCTCAGACAATCTTCTGCTTTTCTTTCGGTTTCAGTCCGACTGCCCTCTGAGACTAACAAAAAAGCATCATCCGCGTAAGCTACCAAGGTGCAACCTTTAGGTAAGGGCAACCTGAGAAGGTCATCAAAGAGCACGTTCCAAAGTGTGGATCCAAGGACGATACCTTGGGGTCATCCCATATTAACAGCTCTACGTACTTCGGTAGCTCCATGGGAACTATGGACAAGGTACAAACAAGGGATCATGAACACACTTTGAGTACAGTATAACCACGCATACAGGGCGCTGTTCAGCCTCCCTTGGCGATTCAGCGCCTAACAGATGTTCGCAGAGAGAAGGGTGCATGGGTTCACTGATTTGATGTGCCACAGAATAGCCGGGACGAGTCAGCACTACCGAAGATCGGAAAACACTCTTGTCCAGGCCGTCGCCCAGTGGCAGGGCGCGCTCCTACACCATAGATGGAGAATTTCCCTCAAGCCACCATAGTACAAGTGCTAAATATCTTCACTTTTTTATATTATTAATTTTATATTCTTTTTCCATATCATGTAATTCTTTTATATGGCAGAGAGAAGTATTGCACTGACTGCTTTGTTTAGCTGAAATAATCACATTATTATTTTTGCCTAAATTCTGTATACGTTCTGTCTTAGTTTTTACAGTTGAGGCCATATATCCAGTGACCGGGAATACCTATTTCGTTAAAAGACGGTACACTCATACGCTCGATTTTGTAACGAGACAGAGATACCGCATTCGTTTCCACTGTTATGCCACAATCCCGCGCAACCAACGTTGTATCCAGTGTGGTTCAGACGATTATTGATTAATTCTCGATTCCAGCATTTTTACTGAATAAGAAGGTGTCAAGTGTCTCGGGAATGGAAGTGCATAAAACATATTAAGGAAAATAAACACATATAGGTTACCACGATTTATTTGATACAAAATTTGCTATGTACCTTATTCATAATGGAAAAACATGAAAATACAATTTTTTTGTGGTTTTCCAAATAGCAAAACTAAACAAAACGGTTTTTTTTTATAGCGGTTATTATCATTAAATCAAAAAACATACATATTATGTAAAAATTAATTTTAATGTTTAAAATAAAAAATTCATAAAATTAACGGGGAGAGGGACGTCGGATGGTTATTATTTATTAATTCAAAATAATGATAGTATTATTTTGCAATACGATAAACATAATATTTTTAAATAGAAATATATTTATCAAATATTTTAAAAATTTACATAAGTTTCCCTATTTAAAAAAAATAGGGAAACTTATTTTACGGACAACCCTCGTACGAATATGATTTTTAAACTGGAGAAAAGTATGTTTAATCATTTATCGGTGCGTTTTTGTAAATAAACTGTTTTTTTTTTTTTGTAATGCCGATTACGAATCTTTGGTTACACATTTATTTACAAAAATGCACTGATAAATGATTAACATACTTTTCTCCACATATCATATTCGTATTTTAAATATTTACATCGATTTTGATGTTGTGACTTGTGTTTTCTGGTGAAAGATTTCATCTTTTTCTGCCAATTTTTAACCAAATAATTCGTAAAAAATGTTGCTAATCAGAGCGCCGCGAAAATACATCTATCCACTGCCAGCTCTCGGCAGCTACTGGCGATTTGACCAGTGTAAATAAGTGTCGCACCAACTAGATAAAATAAGCAAATGCGAACTCGTAAATTTATTAAAATATTATACTTTTTCAATTATTATTATTTTTTCTAATTATTTAATAATATCTAAGTACAGTAGGTGAGTAAAAAATTCTGAAATATATCGATTAGTACGTGCGTAAATAAATAGACAAATTAAAGGAGTTTCGTAGTAAAACACGTGCTCGGAATTTTTTATTAATGATTTTATTTAAAGTAAAATTGACTTTCCGAAAACTGGCCAAGCTAGATAATGTATTGATTTATAATACTGTATCATTAGTTGATACGAAATATGCATGTTTTATAACAAACGTTCGTTTGAAAATGTAAAAATCTGCGCAACCACCAACGGAAGAACTTTATTACATAAAAATATATTTATAATTTTTCAAAATTTCAAACTTACTATGTTAAATAAAATAACAATCTTTCAAAATCAATTTATGTTTTTTGCGGTAAAGAGTCAACACGTCTAGAATTCGTTTAAAAAATGACTGTTTTTCAGTTGTGTCTGGTTATATCGCCTTAAATCGTTTTTTCTAGGATCCATAGCTCACAATGAAAATTATTTTTTGAGCTGAAAATAGTAAATAGTAAAAAATTAGCACAAGTATAACAATGCCATTTTTGCTGTTTCGTATGAACGAATTTTATGCTTTATAGTCAGCTGATTTAATTTTCCACCATATCATAAAGAAGTTGTCAAAAATTGATTATATGTCTTATGTGTTGAAGTTTAATTGAAACATAAAATTTTTTTATGATTTCACTATTTGAATACTGCGAATAAGAAATTCTTTAAGTTTATGTGTGATAAAACCACGTGTGTCGGACGCTTTTGCCGCCTAATTATTGAATTGTATAAGAAAGAATAGATATGTAAATTGTACGGGACCGGAACCAGCAAAAATAAAGATTTGGAATTGTGTGACTTGTCCGGCCCCATTAGCCAAGCATTTTGTGCAGTTTGTTCAAGTGGCGATATGTAACCGCCACGGCTATTATGACAAATAAAAATGACAGAGCGAGATGACGTATGCGGGGGAGACGGGAGATGTCGGGTGAGCTCTCAAGACGCTACTCGACGCAGATTGCTGGTCGATAGCACCGTGAGAGGCTAACTTGGCGCCCGGCGTAGCGCCTGGTTGGCATTCATGTAGAGGCCGAAAATGGCATTTTCGGCAGTCATCCAGCGACGCTTGAACCGACATCACCTCTGCTCCCCCGACCGCTCTACCTCGCTCTTCTTGAAAACCGACCTGCCTTCTTCTTCTCTAATCCCCCGCTGACCCTTGGACTATCCCCCGGACTACCAATGCTCACGGAATCAGACCATCGAATCACAAAGGCCCGCAGAGCAGCATCCCAGTTTGCACAAAAGTGTGTATAGTGCAAACGGATTTGTACAGCCAAAATTTGTATCCATTGAAAGCCGGTGTATCCGATAAGCAACATAAAAACATACTTTCTTTTCATATAGGTATGTAGAATATCAGGAGCTATTCCGGGGAAACTACTTATAATAGATATATACATTTTTTTAATAAATATTTAAACATATTTCTGGTAAGACATTACAATTGATGAAAACATCATTTTCAAAAAATAGACTCAGCCGGTGCACATTGGACTGCGCGAAAAATTTTGCCCTCAGCACACTGGAAATATTAGGCCGCGGAAGCTCAGCTTTCCAAAGGTTGATTGTTATTGTGTTTAATTCGTAGCCTTCTATTTAATTTTTTTAAATTTTAGTGAATCAAATTTAATAATGTTATTATTAAGTTCTGCAAGTATTTGAGTAATTTTTATTATTGTGACAGCTGTTTCGGCCACATTAGGATGGATTATTTAAATTAATCTATCCACAGTTTGAAAATGGCTTTGAATGCTGAAACAGCTATCACATTTATATATATTTATATAAAAAGGTATGACTGTATTGTAAATGTGGAGATCGGGAAAGAATGCGGTTGATATAAGTGTACCTTATGAACAAGATTAAGATAGGCACGCTTTTATGGTTTCGTCATGTAGAGGGATGAACGGAGTAGGGATTGTCAAGAGAATATAATGATGTAAAAGTAAATGGTAGAAGTCGGGATGCCTGCGGAAGACATGGCATAATCAAGTGAATCAAATAGTTGAATTAGAGTCAGAATAACAGAAGAGTATGAAGCAAGGAGTGTATGCCGAGACAGAGTTATGTGATGGTAGTACATCCCCTCTGCCTGCCCCTATGGAGAAATAGCGAGATTATTAGTTAGTTAGTCAATATTTTATCATTTTTTCCACTTTATACGAACCAGGTAAAACAGAACTGTGACAAAATAGATATGGTGGAAAAATAGGTTAGATTAGTTTTGCTGTTCCTTCACTATTATTCAATGTTATGTTTTGTCATGGAACCCATACAACCTTGTTGCTTGCTTTGTGGTTAACATTATTATTGTATTGTTTTCAGGCTATTTTTTGGAGATGCAGCGCCCTTGTTTGCGTTTATGGGAGTTTCCTTGGCGTCGGGAAGTGGCTTCCTCAGCCGGCAGGACGAGCTGGAGGGACTCTGTTGGGAGATTCGTGTAAGTATCCCTTAGCTTTCTAACTTGACCTAACTTAACACATTTAAGAAATACTAGCTGACGTGAACCCAGCATTGCTCAAGGTAATGAATGAATGGTTTGAAGTAAAGTTTTGAGGTTATGAATTGTAGTAAACTGGGTGTAATTGTAAGGTGGAAATAATTTCGTTAAGAAATAAAAATAAGTTTTTCTTTTATTATATAACAGAGTGGAGATGATAGTGGCGGAGTGGATGATGGGAAGGGGCCAGTTGGGGATCTTAGGGGGGGATAAATGCGGTTAATTTTGACAATATATCATATACACGGTCCCATCCCATCTTCTACAGTTTTTTCTCCCCTTGACTTCCAGAAGTGTTAAATTTGCACCATTTATTTTTTTTTTCTTCATATTACAGTATTGTTTTAGATTGAATCGCTAACAGAAATAAAAATAGTAATATGCAACACAAACACAAGGGAGATATGAACCGTGCCTGTACACGGATGAGGCTTCAGCATGGTTCTTTAGTTCTGACAAAAAGAGATTTTTTTAAACTAACTAACTAACCATCATGCCGTTTCAGGCAGAGAGGATAGACCGCCATATAACTCTGTCCTGACACACACTCCTTGCTTCATTCACATTCATACATCATCTCATACATTAATACTTTCCTGTATTGGGAGTCCCCGACTTCTTCTTCCATCCACTTTCGTGTCATATATTCTCCTTTCACTCCTTTCTTCATTCATCTGTTCTGCTTGCCTAAACCATCTAAGCTTCCGTTTCTTAATTTTATCCATTATAATTACATTGACTTTTCAAGAATTTTCAGAATCTTTATATTTTTAACACCATGATACATGGTTTTACCTCACAAGTATTTGATTCGCTTGATTGTACCAAGTGTTCCACGGGCATCCCCGACTTCTTCTACCATTCACTTCCATATCATATAATCTACTTAAACTCTAACAAACAATCTGAGCGTCCCTTTCTTAATCCTATTCATTACGCTTACATCAACCCCACATGAATTTTCCTGATCTCCACATTTTTAACACTTTCATATATGGTTTTACACACACACACCTCAAGGATCACAGTTTTTTTCTTATTTCTACAATTTCTCATGTCTAATTTCATCCTTTCACTGCCACTTCTATGCCTCACTGCTATACATCAGGATTTCTATCAGCACTCTATTGTGAACGACTAGCTTAGCTTCTTTAAACATTTTTTTTATTAGTTGTACATTGTTATAACAAGTTAATTGAGACCACTGAACAGTTAATTCCTAGAAGTGTGATTTCTAAAGAAAGCAAACTTTCTGACGAAAATTGATTGCCAACATGAGACTTTTCGACTTCGAGGGCAATGAAATTGATTTTCTGTTCAAGAAAGAATTTCGATATTTGTAATTTACCTCAGGGCCTATATCATCTTTGGGGATGCTGTGAGATCCAGCCCACCACGGTTGGATGGGAAGACGTATCTGCCGCCAAGACCTAGACCAACCTCACCCCATGAACCTGGGCACCCCTGCTAAGTCACCTAACATAGCGAATCACGTAGTCCCCCAACCTATGGCAGAGGTGTTGGTTATCCAATGAATGGTTCCTGGGGCGGTGGTATCCATATCCGCCTCCCAAATTAAATTATTACCAAGTTCAACAGTATCTTGGTAGACAACCAACTCTATCTTTTAACACTCATTTAACATATTTTTTGATAGTTCTCATATATTAGAACTGTCATTAATGATCACTATAATTAAATATGTAGATAGTTCCCTGTAAAATCTGTATGCGAAGTGCATATATTATATATTATGTTGTGTATCTACATATTCTGGTACAAAGATAATATTTTATCTATATCTCGTCTAAGTGAGAGATTACTTTATTTATTATTTGCTCATACCCTTTTAGCGTTTACCATATTTTGACAAACTCTGATTCAAGTTATTGACACGAATATGAATTTGATTACAGAATGCTGTTTCTAAATTCCAATGGAGTCTCCTCACCGACGAGCAAAACGAACCCGCCTTCATCCAGGAGGAAGTTAAGCTGAGCAACTTGACCGTCGGCAATCTGATCGCTAAAGGATGTTCTGCCGTTGTGTATGCCGCAAAACTTAACGACAAAACTCAACTGCACGATCAACTCGACCCCGGTGATGCTACATCCGACCATCCCACGGTCAACGGCCATTTCAACTGCGATAACAAGGGAAAGAGTCCGAAGATTGAATCCGATGTTTCCGAATACCCCTTGGCGCTCAAGATGATGTTTAATTACGATGTCCAGAGCAATTCCCTCGCTATCCTGCGGGCAATGTACCAGGAAACCATACCGGCGAGGAGGATTCTCACTAACAATATCTGCTTTTGGGAAGATTCGTAAGTATCCAATCAAAACAATAAAGTTTTTGCCTCGGTTCAGATATTTGGACCCCTTTTGATTTATGATCAAATCGGATTTTGAAAATTTTCCATTTGAACGGTCCCCATTAAATGCCGACTCTCGGTGCATTTCAACTTTTGAACAAATTGTGAAAAGCCATCAAGCATAACAGCAAGACTATTATGATCAAACGCTGAAACAAGCCAAGAATCAGTGTTTAACGGAGACCTTTCAAATACAAAATTTTCGAAATGGCATTTTATATCAATTGGTGTGTCAATCAAATGCGACCGAGGTTGAACTACGCCAACCTAGGTGTTATTCTTTTCACTATGTGCCTGTTTTTATTTATTATTTTCTCTCGTTTATTGTCCTATTCAGTTTTTTGTAAAATGAACATGCGTAGGATATTTTTATATTGTTTTCTTGATGTTTGATTATCATATATATTTTTGCATCATAAATAAATGTATTTCATATTAATGCGCAAGTAGTATTGTCACTAAATTACAGGACTTAATAAATTTTCATTTATGTTTTTTTAATCGTTGAAATGATATCGGGGAGTTAATACTATGGTTGTATGAGATTGTAATGTCTATTTAATCTATGTATTATAATAGGACCCGATCACACT
Source organism: Halesus radiatus (assembly GCA_022606495.2). NCBI lineage: Eukaryota > Metazoa > Arthropoda > Insecta > Trichoptera > Limnephilidae > Halesus > Halesus radiatus. The sequence continues at coordinate 38,380 of JAHDVE020004703.1, read as the reverse complement.
GTAATCTATATTTTATCAAAACAGTGCAGTGAATAACAAGAGTTGCAAACTAGTTTGTGTACTTTTGTTTATCTATTGCCAGGGAAGTAGCGTGCATTTATGAAAAATCCCAACTAAATAGTTACATAACTTGCTTTATAAATACAGTGAAACTCTCTTAAGAAGTTTTCCAAGGGATCGAAAAAAATAAACTTATCTGCGAAAACCTTATTTAATCCAGTCTTTAAGGGACTGAAAAAAATCAAACTTTCTAACCATGAAAATTTCTTATGTGGGAACTTCTTATGCGAGTTTCACTCATACAGAAGAAGTTTAGTTTTTTCGGTCCCTTGTTTAATTTATCCCACATAAAGTATTCCCACATAAAGAGTTTCACTGTATTCAGTGTCCATGCGATTCAAATTGACCCTTTGAGAAAGGGTTAAAATGAAAGTAGTCATGTATGTACGAGTATGTGAGTTGCGCTAGAGATATCAATTAATTGCACATCATAATAATATGTATGTATATGGGTGTGTAAGGGTTAATTTTTTATTTACTTATCTTGTTATTGAGATACATTTTGACACACTTATCTGTGCAGGCAGCCAAAAGACGAACTAAGAAACAAACAATTTTGTTTACTTCCAATTGTTTTTTGTATCCATAATATCTACATTATCAATACGGGATTCTGCACAGATAAGTGTGTGGACCTTTAGTGTAGAGTTGACTTGGTTCATTGTATAAGTATGTATGCACGAGAACTCAAATTAATTTATTAACTACATAAAAAAGCTTCACAATGACTTTACAGTCGCACACATCAATGTCACAACGTTGTCTTGGATACATTTATTTTATTACCAGATAAACTGATTGTTACATAAATACCAAAAACGATTAAAATGTCTTTAGTAAAATTAAACTCCGAATTTGTGCGCATATTGCTACAAATATTTTGATTGACTGAAGCAAAATAGAATCTTTTTTGGATTTTTCATAAACCCGTAAGATCAGAGAAGCGTCTCCAAGATAATAGTTATTGTATACGGTTGATAACAACAAGTAACTCTAACTAGCGAATAAAAATGTTTATTAACCTGTTTTGCATTGCGATCTATCATTGTTTTTATTATTTTTGGACGTGTGTTGAATACGGTGAAACTCGCTTAAGAAATTTGATTTTTTCGGTCTCTTGAAGCCTTTTTTTTTTAAATGGTCCTATTTATCCCACATGTGCGCTTTTCCCACATAAGAAGTTTTTTCTGGTCCCTTGGAAAACTTCTTAAGAGTGATTCACTGTACCTTCCTTTTCAACAGAAATATCTTTTAAAGCCTGTGACATTAATCGAGATAAAAATTAAAAACATTGGGCATTTAGGAACTACAAAGCCACTTCAAAAGAACTTTTTGAACGCATAATTACTGTTGTGGTCATTGATTTTTGGGATATTATGTTGAGTTGCGTTTTCTCCTTCTTCAGCCAACGTTTCATACAGCCTCACAGTTCATCATCAGGACAGATGTAAATACTGAGTTTTTGTAATTGAATTTGATTCGCTCTTTTAGAAAATCATTTGAAGTCTACGATTTATCTTTAACATTTCACATATGAGAGTCAAAATAAAATTATACTTGCTAAATAGGCTACATCAGTGGATAGTATGCTGTTCTATGCATTATTACAAAAAAATTTTTTTTCGGAATAAAACCTTTGTTTACTAATTGTTTGAATGTACATGGGATATATAAAAATTACACATTATTATTCTTATTGCTAAATATGCGACATATATTGACCATATTGCATTTTCTGACTAGTATTTTTCCCCTTTCTTAAGTAAGTTTACATATCGTCGTCAATGGGAAAATACATACCTCCAATGTGGTTGACTTTACGATAATTAGTTAACCTTATAGCCACGGGAAGTGCACCCCTGCGCCGCACTATACATGCCCTGTATGCGGGCAGCTCACTCGTGCGCCGCAAAGTTTCTCCGGCGTTATGTGTATGAAACACTCAAAGAAAGTAAAACTGATACTTCTAAAATATCTGAAATCTTCACACTAGTGACATCTTGCGGAATTTATGCTCGATACGTATCCCAAACAATGACACAAAGCTTAGAAGGGATCTCCTAACTTGGAGTATAAATTCAAATCAGTTTGAATTCTTCCCGGGTCAATAATACTCGTGATTGCGCAGGCGCGTGTCATAAGATTCTCAAGCGGAGACACTCACCGAGAAATACTCGTAAATCAAATTATTGTTTGATTTTTTCGTAGATATGAAATATTATGATATACTATACATAAACATACATAATTTTGTAACAAAATATAAATTCGTAAAGTGTTATTTATGGTGACATAATAACAGTAAATTCCTTTAATTATTCATGTATATTTAAGTGTAGTTTTTTGTTATCGAACCCTTTTCAAGTGTGTGTCAATATTTCATGTATCCAGTAAAACCCGCCAGCAATCGGCATCTTCACCACAGTTGAAGAACTCTACTCCGGCATGTTTTAGTGTTGTCCTTGAAATATTAATAATACATTTACATTTGAGAAGGCACTTTACTGTAATAGGTACAAGTACCCATTACAGTAAAGTGCAGAATGTTTATATAAAGTTTTAAAATATTAAATAAATAAAAAAATTAAATAAATAGAATAAAAAAATAATTTTTAAATATTTTAAAACACTTGCGTAATTATTGTTTAAATTAATAAATTAGATTGACGATAAAGAGCCCCGCATATGACAGAAGTCATACATACAGTAAAACTTCGTTTTTGTATTTTTCAAGGGAATGATAAAAAAAATGTGTGAAACTGAGGACAATGTAAAACTGAAAAAATAATAATGTATGGAAAAATTGAATTGTTAAGTGCCTACTCAATTTTTCATTAAACCATTAATATGAATAAACTGTAAAACTTTCTTACTTCGAAAAACCATGAATCCTAATTTTTTGACATTATTTTAATCTGAAAGAAATGTCTCTTTTCTTTATATATTCCTGTATTCCAATATTTATCGATTTTATGCACATTTTGAAAAATCACACTCACAAATGAATTTGGTGGCGAAATTATAACAACCTAAAACTGTTTTCGTAACTGTAACTGAATATACCTTTTTGAATCAAGTCAATGAATGAGAATTGTGAGTTAATAATGTTGAAAAAATACAATTTCACAGGAATAACAATGCAAGTAACGTGTAAACACATTGGGATTTATCTATTATTAATGTAAATAATAACATTCAAACATTGACCAAATTGGACTAGTTATGACAGTTTTTGTTCAAAAACACGCATTTCGAGAAAATCTTTTAGTGAAATTAACAGAATGGAAGATACTTTCAGAGTGGATGATACTCTCAGTATCGCCCTGGTGAGAGACCACCATTCAGAATTGAAACGTTGCTTGAAACGTTGCTTGAAACAGCTTTTAGCCGTGTTTGGTGACCAGATCTAAATGGCCAGGTATTTCCCCACTTTCCTCTTCCCCTTCTCCTTCCCCTCCACAATACCTTCAACCTCACAACATTCCCCGGTTGGGAGCAGTTGGGACTATTGTGCGGTAAGGTGAATAACCAGGAGCTGATTTAAAATGTACGTAAAGGTGATTGTTTAACCCCGCTGGTGAGTAACTTGACAGTTCAAGGTTGTGCCGACACTCTCTTCTTTTCTTTCTCACACATTATTGTTCTATATAAATTGAGCGAGTGTCTCCCTTCCTTCAAGTAGTCGGCATGAAACTGATGTAAAACTGGTGGCTGAAATTTTTTGAAATCGTAAATTGGAGGAAATATTTATGACACAATGTATGGAAAAAAAGCGGGACTGCAGATTTTTGACGTAAAAAGCGGCAAAACGTGAAATAGGGGTGACGTAAAATCGAAGTTTAGATGTTTTTTTGACGCGTGGAAAAGGTGAAACATTTGTAAAATAACAAAAAATGTTATTTGTACTATAAGTTATAAGGTTTTTATTTGTGAACATACATTGTTGCATCTAAAACTATAAAGCTATTTTTATGATTTAACGGGGACAGGGATCTTCAGAGAATTATTATTTATTAATTCAAAATAATGATAGTATTATTACGCAATACGATAAACATAATGATCGCCCTGGTGAAAGACCACCATTCAGAATTGAAACGTTGCTTGAAATGGCTTTTAGCCGTGTTTGGTGACCAGATCTGAATAGCCAGGTATTCCCAACCTTCCTCTTCCCCTTCTCCTTCCCCTCCCCAATACCTTCAGCCTCACAACATTCACCAATTGGGAATGCCATAGTCTCACTGGCTTCAGACGGTTGGGAGCAGTTGGGACTCTTGTGAGGGATTCATATAAAAAAAAAAAAAATAATGTTTTTAAATAGAAAAATATTTATTAAATATTAAATATTTTTAATACTATCATTATTATGACCCTCTCCCCGTTAAAAAACAATCCGTAATTCTCAAAAATCAGTTTTTAGTTCCTCCTGAACCATTAACTTTTTTGAGAGGTATTTTCCCTTTGGCGATGAAATATAATTATAAAGCGTAATGAGTTAAATTTACATGCGTTCTTATAACTAGAGATGAATGATTGCACATAATATTCTCGCATCCAGAGATGATTCTATGATATACATATCGACGGTTCCAATGAACAATGTCGGATGTGTAAATTGGTAACTTTGCATAAGAGCTGTAGTAGTTGCAATAATATGTTTTTACAATTAAATAAATAGAGTTTTGTGCAAAATATCAAAAACAACACTATGTTTCTTTATCTCTAAAATAATAAAACATATGTGAAACTCTAAACACATAGAAAGGAAACTTTTAACAGCTCTAATAAGAAGATACCATCAGCACATCCGACATTGTTCATTGGGATCGTCAATATGTTTTATCTTCTCCAGAGATGATTGCATGATATACATATAGTCACAGGAAAGCAATACTGCTGTAACCACCACTACTCATAATAATAAAAAAATGCTCTGTATCCACCATTCCACAGGATTTTTTTCTGCATCGATCTATCAGGGTCCCGCGACTCTACAATGAAAAATAAGACCTGTACGTTGTTAGAAAAAATCTTCATTTTACCAATATTACGTTTTTTAATTGATATATAAACCTCAAAATCCTGTTTTTTTTTTTACATGGCTTTGGCTGTTTCAGCAATATTGCTTTTCTGCAACAAAATGTATTATCTTTTCCGGAGATTATTTTACTACGTTTTATAAATTTTGTGAATGAAAGTATGTATGTGTGTTCCAGCCTCCGCCAGAACAAGCTGGTGCTGCCTCCGCATCCCAACATCGTGGCCATGTATGCTGTGTTTGCAGACTATATGCCGCAGCTGCCCGGCTCCATGCAGGTGTACCCGGACGCACTGCCTTCCGCTTTCAACCCTGAGGGCTCTGGCAGGAACATGACGCTCTTTCTCCTCATGAAAAGGTTACATACATTGTAATTATGTGGTAGGACTGTTTTTGTATTGGAAAAAGCAAATCTTCCATAAAAGTCACTCACTGAAGTGCAGTACTCTCTCTATAGTAGCATTCTTCAACCTTTTTACACTTGCATCTGGTGAAAATAGGTGAAATTTTTCGCAGACTGTCTGACGTCAAAGTTAAATAAAAACCGATACAGATCAAAACACAAATCTGTTTCCGCAGACAGGTTCTGATTCATGAATCACTGGTTAAAGAACAACTATTCTATAGTCTTTTGAGTGCTTTGTAATTTCCAATTAAAAAAATCACCGTGTGAGGAAACTTTTCTCACTGTTCTAGCTCAATTTTAAGTTTAGCACCAGCAGACTGCTGGCGTATCTGGCAGTGGATCCACCAAATGAGGAATTACTCACCTGTACCAATTTCTCATGGGTAATGCGGATTGAAGTTCTAGCTCGGCCCTCTATAATCACGAAGAAGTCTGCTTGGGCAAGCCATGACATGTAACCCAGCAACTTTCAGATGTTTTCTGGAGGCACTGATGCTATCTGAATATTATAAGACATATCAGACTCTCCTGCTTGTTAGATTTCTCAAACAATTAAATATTTTCTAAGAGAACTGTAACAGTATAGTAACCCCGATACATTGTAAATAGTACACCTTCATGAATTCCTGTAATTTTTCGAATTATCGTGATTAATGAAGGCTAGAACTGAATTACCTTTTTGCATTTTCAGATATCAGTATTCCCTGGCCGACTTCTTGAAGAAGCATCCTCCGGTCCAAAGAGACTCAGTGCTACTTCTGGCCCAGCTCCTTGAGGGCATTGCCCATATGAATTTACATGGAATAGCCCACAGGTAAAGCTCCAAAATCATTTTTATTATCTAAATATGTTTCTCACACCAAACTGATGTCGGTACATAAATAAAATAAAAAGAAAAAAGATACGCCTTCATAATTCAACCACGATGACAACCAATGAAATTATGCCTGAAATTTCCGAAATTCCGGAAAGACAATGTGGTTCTTTGGTTTGTCTAAGCTGAAGCAAAAATCGGTATAATGAGTATAATAAAAACATTTTTAAACTTTATTCCAAGTGGATGTTTGGTGTTTTTTTTTAAAATAAATGCATTTTCGCAATATAAAATTTAAGTTAATGATTTTTTTATTTGATTGGAAATTGAGTAGGCACTTGAAAATTCAATCTTATAATACATTTTACATTTCCTCACTTTTTTACATTTTCCTACGTTTTACACATTTTTTCATCATTCATTTGAAAATGTAAAAAAGAGATTTTACACAACCAACTAACAGAAACAACAATGACAATGAAGGCGATTAGCAATTTACGGGCTAAGAATGTAGGTATTGATGCAACGATTTCTAGAATTGAAAGGACGAAGAACTTGCAATCTTCCAACTCCAAAGACAGTGCCACTAGACCACTATAAGATGTGTACAATTTGGACAGAAAAATGGAGTAGAAATATTATCTTCCCTTTCTAATGTGTATATGTTTCCAGGGATCTCAAGTCTGACAACATACTAGTGGACCAAGTGGACGCAGACAACAGCTCTGTTCCTGTTCTTGTCATAACAGATTTTGGATGCTGTCTTGCAGATAAAACTCATGGTCTTGAGATTCCATACAAAAGTGATCAGATGGACAAAGGTTGGGATAAACTTCATTTTATTATTGGACTGTTAAAAAGTCCAATTTTGTGAGAGTATAAAAACTAAATTGGTCACCGAATATAAATTCACTGTGTCCGAGATTAATACATATCACTCAATTTCTGTAATTTGGCTATACCTAACTTGATAGTTCATAAAGCTTTGCAGTTCAATGTTTGTGGTTTTGGAAGGAAATAGAAAAAAGGAAGGCAAAATGATAGAAGAAGATTGGAAAGTATCTGGCCATTTAGCTAAAATCTAGGTAATGTGAAAATGATGCCAATTTTGATGCATGCGTGCTAGACCTGTACGTTAAGGATAAACTTAAAATTATGTATTATGAAAATTCACAATTACAGATGGCGTTAATTTCATATTTTAGAAAAAAAAAACGCTTTTAGCATTTAACAAATCTTTTAAATGTTAAAATGAATTGTTTTTTGACGGTTGTACATACGGAATATGAAATGGGATAAATTGTTATTGCAGGTTTAAATCTCAATTCCTTCAAAGAACTTACAAAAAATATGGTATTTGATTGTAACATTAACTTGTCAGTCTGTTGCGTTTTTATAAGTTTTTTTTGCGTTTTTATAAGTAAACCTATAATAACAATTTATTCTATTTCATATTCTATATGTACACCCGTTAACAAACAATTCGTTTCAATATTTAACAGCTTTACTTACTAAAAGTGTTTTTTTTTCAAAAATATTGAAATGAACACCATCTGTTATTGCGAATTTTCATAATAATTTAAAGTTTAACCTTAAAAGCATACTTTAAAGATTGAAGTTTAGTAATCAAGGGATGGGATGTTATTGAGCATGTTTTAAAAATATACTTTTTTTGCTAGGCATTGCCTTCTTATATGCAGGGGGGGTTCGCAGCATTCTACTTGCATTGAGTTGATTGGAGAAGAATTCATGGCTCCTAGAATAAGACAAAGAGACTTTGACTGGATCTTATTTAATTTATGAGAATTTGAAGAAGATATTGAATCAAACAGGCAAGATCCATAATCAAGGTGGCTTCGGATGAGGGCATTGTAAAGAAGTTTTAAAGAGGCTCGGTGGGAACCCCACCACACTCCGGTCAGAAATCTAAGGATGTTATTTCATATCCATTTATGAAAAAACATCCCCCCCCCCCTTCTCTATGACTGCTATAACTCTTTCCTGGATATACCCACCAACATCTATTGTAATGAATCTCTTATTTTATACTTGTATGAAAGCCTTACTTTCTATCCCAAGGTTCACTAGTTAATAGGAATAATCAAAAAAAATATGAACAATTCAGTTCAATCAAATAATGTAGAATTTAATAAAATCATTTAAAACAATTGGCCAAACCATATAAAATTATTCACAGATGGTTCCAAACTCAGTTAGGACTCCCATTGCGGAGCCAGTGTAGTGTGTATGTTCCACACAGGAAAATGAGTCTCCCTCGCAAACTTTCCAAAGAATGCTCCATTTTCTGAGCTGAATGCATAGCTATTATAGAAGCTCTGCATCTTGTCAAATCACATTATATTAGAAACGCCCTCATTCTTTCAGATTCGCTTAGCTCACTACAAAAAATAAGTTGATCCCCACTCAATTCTAATAGCGATTCCCTAATCTGCTCTATCAGAGTCCTCCTGTATTCCATTTCACTACCCAGGTGGCCTGGATTCCAGGACACCTAGGTATTACTGGAAATGAAATAGCGGATTCCATTGCTAAGGAAGCCACTCTTCACGGTTCGTTAAATGATATTCCCGTTCCAGTTAGAGACTATTTCCCTATTCTAAAAAGTAAATACTAACTCCAATGGTCCTCTGAATGGAAAGTAGCTTCTCTAACAAAAGGTCATCAGTACTCATTAATACAACCTTTTATTCCTGTCAAGCCCTGGTTTTATAAATACACTTGTTTGCAAAAAAGTATATTTCCTCCATAACTCGAATGAGACTAGGTCATACTTCTTGTCTTAGTCATCTCGCCAGATTTCACAGTCAGCTCGCCTTACTGTGTTTGTGGGTCAGAGAATACTCTGGACCATAATTTCTTTGAGTGTCCTATCAATGACCAATTTCCAAACTTTATGAATGAATTGGTAAAACTTAAAATTGAACTCCCTACCAGTATTCCCTGCCTTCTAAGTCTCAACTCCCCCCAAATTAACAAAATATATTTCTAAAAATGGCATTCAAATTTAAGTCATTGGGGATTAAAAACACATAAATTTACACTGTAACTTATCTGCTTCAATTTTATTTGCCCAAATATTATATCCTGTTTAAAAGTAACTAATTTTAAGAACAATCAGTACTATTAAAATCTAACTGATTAAATAAACATGGTCAAGATCGCCCTTAACTTTTTCGCCGCTACGCGCATGATTTCATGTGAAAATAATTTGTGCCCCCAGCGCTACGCGCATCATATCATGCGTTTGACTTTAGCGGCTGTATACTACGTAAATACGCGACAAATTTAGCAGATAACTGATCCAAAAAATAGTTCAATCCTTTATCTTACTGACATCTGGCGTTTGCTGGTTAAAATATAATAATTTGTTTACATAAAACACTGTGAAGGCGATGATTCGTTAAATCTTCATTCAGTCATTTGAATGTCGCGCCGCTGAACTGTTGTGTCATCCATAGTATTTGTTATGTGATCCAATCTGCTTTGATGGACTTATGCGTCGATGTAAAATATTGACCGATTTCTATTTTGCGAATCTTTTTAAGTAATTTATTTTTCTGTGGTACATTAGTTTGTTTGTGAACTTAAGTGACGTGAAGTGTTTTAAAAATAGTTATTTTACTCAAGACTTTTTGATTGACTTTCTTTTGTGATTTTATTTCTAAATTGTATGGACAAATTAAGTTGTAATATATCTGTCTATATTTATGGGCTTACCGTTAATATATCAAAATTGAACTTCCTTAAAAATGGCAAACCCCAGTCTTACGGAAGACGAAATTTATGAAACATTTTTAGACATTGACTCTGATTTAGAAATAAGTGAAGATGATCAAGATATACCAATTACTGAAGAAGTTAGTGACAGTGAAATAAACGCCCCCGGGACAAGCCAAGATCATGACTCTCGTACACCTAACTTAGACTATACCGTAAATGCAGACTGCTTTTCTTCTTGGACCTTTGGTCCATTTATTCCAATAGTTCATGAATTTGATGATTTTGTGTCAGGTTTTGATCCATCTACTTTATTTTCTGGTAATTCATCGGAAATTGACTTTTTTGAATACTTCTTGAACAAAGAAATAGTGACAAAAATGGTGATCGAAACTAATCGATATTATATAGCCACCATATCAAAACAAGAACCTTCCCAAAAATCCAGACTTCGTAAATGGGTTGACACATCTGTCAAAGAAATGTACATTTTTTTTGCACTGTTAATGTTAATGACCAGAAACCGACATCTTACTATCGAAGAACACTGGTCCACTGACCCATTGCTCGCTAGTACAATTTTCGGAAAAACCATGTCTAGGGATCGTTACGAAATTATATTGCGAATGTTACACTTCTCAAACCCCGACACACAAATTCCTGGTGACCGACTTTACAAAATTAAAATCCTAATTGACCATACCCGAAAATTGTTCAAAAAAACTTTGATGCCTTATGAAAATTTATGCATCGATGAGAGCATAATTGTTTTCAAAGGGCGTTTAATTTTCAAACAATATATACCATCCAAACGTCACCGGTTTGGAATTAAAATGTTTGTATTGTGTGACGTGAAGACGGGTTTTATATTAGACTTCATTATTTATTGTGGCGAAGGGACTGACATAACTGACTCTGAATGTCTCGAGGTTTCGGGGGCTGTAGTAACGACACTACTTCAAGATTATTTAAATAAAGGACATAATCTTTTTATTGATAATTGGTACAGTAGCCCTCAACTATATGATTTTCTCCATACGAAAAAAACCAATGCATGTGGTACGGTGCGGAAGACATGAAAAGGCATGGCGAAATTTAATAAACTCAAAAAGGGTGAAATGAAAGCACAACATCGTGGACCTCTGTTGGCTTTAAAGTGGTGCGATAAAAGAGAAGTTCACATGCTAACAACCTTACATGACGACTCCATGGACATGACGGGAAAAGTTGATTGGAAAACTCGTCAACCAATTATGAAACCCAAGTGCGTTCTAGACTATAATAAGTGTATGGGTTCTGTTGACAAAGTGGACTTGATGTTAAGTAGTATTAATTGCCTGCGAAAAACAATTAAGTGGTATAAAAAAGTGGCCTTCCATATTATTGATCTATATTTATTGAACTCTCATATAGCTTTTAAATCAATTACAAATAAAAATGTTAGTTTAGCAGATTTTCAATTAGCCGTAATACGACAATTGTTGCAAAAATATCATACAACTTCCCAATCTGAGCCTCATTCTCGATCTTCACACGATTTACCTCTGAGACTAACTGCTAAGGCATTAGCAAAACATATGCCCCACCCAATAAAGGGAAATAATTCTCAAACACTTCACAGAGCCTGCCGAGTGTGCGCCATTTCTAAAAAAGGAAAATGTCCCAGTATAAATGCCCAGAGTGTGATGTGACATTGTGTGTGTGGCCATGTTTTAGAAACTACCACGAAAAACAAAACTTATAAATATTTCTACTCTTGTTAACTTTTTATTAAAACTTTATTTGTTAGTAGATATAATATTAAAAATAATTGTGTTTTGATGATATCGGCGCAGTGGTCCAAATCCCATCAGACCGGGTAAGTAACTACTATAAACAATATAGCAGTGTGCATGAATATGGTGACAGTTCTTGTTGATTTCTTGTGATGACTCAATGTTTATAATATTATATCTGTGTCCTGTGGTTTACTGTTTATTTATGTGTTTCAACAAACTTCAAGAGAGTTAATAAAGCTTTTAAGATAAGCAAATCATAAATCTGTCAAGAAATAAGAGATTTATAGCTGTTTAAAGTGGTAGGTTTTGAGTTTCAAAATGGGTACCGCGTAGGAGTGTAATTTTCGGTACATTTGAACGCTGTGAAAAGGTTAATGGGTGAAAGTCATAATATAACAAAAAGAAAAAACCTTAAAAGCAAACTTAACAACTTCAAAGCATTATAAAACTGTAGAAACCATGAACAGCACAGATCAAAAGCAAGTATGTAGGTACTTACAACTGGGAGATGCAATACCCAAATCGACTATGAAAGTAGAAGATCGCCGGGGGTAGGATATTTTGTGATTGACGAACATTGATTAGCAGTTGTTCAAGGTGTGGAGGGCTCTTCTGGTGGACTGTTTGCGATAAGTATGTTACTTCTCCATTTGGTTGGAGAGGAGTTGATGTTGGCTTCGCAGGAATACGAAGATTTTTCAGCCATTCAATAACATCTGACATTGCATTGTTTCCTTTTATACACATTTATGCAAATATTGTAGAAAATTTTCCATTCCTAAGACTACTATCTTTCAAATGTGGATTAAATACCTCACTCCAATCTTACGAGGAATGACTTCAATACTTTAATTTTATTAACTTGGAAAAAAGAAGACATTCTACTGACTTAACCGCCCGTCCTTCGGGTTATTATTCTAAAAGTAGGTAAAAAACATCGGGTTTTTTCTTTAGATTTTGCAATAACAATACGTGTTTGCAATATACCAACTTGTATGGGAGAGGCGAAAATACCCGAACACATCCGTTAGCTTCACTGATCTCGAAATACTAAATGAGATGACACAGGAACAAACTGGACGAATACAAATGTTTTGTGGGTTTCGGGTATAATTTTTTTGTACGGGATACGGCTTATTGTGTTCGGGCGATAATATAGCAGCCGTATCACGTATGTTCGTATGGATAGGGCGGTTAATATACATATACAAAATTATTCACAACAAGCGAAACCACTCATTGTCCAAGTAGTATTCACATAAAAGTGCCCAATAGACGCTATTTAAGGATTCATAAAACAGTTCATCTTGAATTATTTCATGACAATATTGCCTATTTCAATCCAATGTCTCGAAAGTATAGATCGTACAATGATATACGAGTAGAATGAGATGATAGAGATCTTTATAAACAGCCTCGCATATTTTAAAAAGCAGATCAGCCATCTTCTATCGCATCATGGAAAATAGTGGTGTTATTAGAAATACTTTAACTTGCTTTATTTTTTTTTTCTCTTTGTTATATTATGTTTTATGTTCTATTTCCCTTATTTCTTTTAATTATTCAGCATCTCTACCAAGTGATGACTAAACCAATGCATTCTGTTAACATTTTTATCTGGATTCTTTACATTTACGCACTTCCCAATGTTCATTTAATAAGTATGATAATGTCAATAATCTGTAAAAGTTCCAAAAAAATAAATAAAATGTGCACTGTAATTATAATAAATCGATTACTTTTATATCTATTTTCGTGGGAAAATCACCACAAGGGCGCAATACCATTACACTTTTAAGGTTGACCTTCTTTATCTAACATCATTAACAATTTTTTTAATTAATTAAAATGCAGGTGGCAACATGACCCTGATGGCTCCGGAGGTGATCCTGCAGACCCCGGGCACCTTCAGCGTGCTGAACTACAGCAAGTCCGACCTGTGGGCCGCCGGGACCATCGCCTACGAGATATTTGGGCAGCCCAATCCCTTCTACATCTCCCAAAGTAACGGCAATCAGAAGTCTGAGGGTAACTTATTATGTGTTTTAAATAAATGAACAAAATTGCAGCTATGTTTTGTTAGCGATAAATAAAACGCTGATTGCTTGTCGTCAAATATATTAATATATTCGGTCAGCATGTTTATTAAATAATAATAATATACCCTTCTGTTATTCTGACTTTTGACATGACTCAACTCAAGTATTTGGTTCACTTCATCATGCCATGTCTTCGCATCATATATTCTCCTTACACTCCTTTATTTGTTTCTTTCTTATCCAAACCATCTAAGTGTCTCTTTATCTTACTAATTATGCTTACATTAGCCTTGCATTTTTTGCAAATCACCGCATTTTTCACATTGTCATGCCGTCGGGCCAATGCCAATGTCACGAATCTGCAAAAACATCACTTCGAGATATTGAGGTTTGAAGTGTCTGAATTGGCATCAACAATTGATTTATATTGTTACTAAACCAGCTTTATATAAATTGATTTTTGATACCAGTTCAAAAACATGGTAAACAACATATGCCTTATTATTATTAAATTTATTCAATCTAAGTGCATAATATAATGCACAATTAACCCTAGCCTTGAGAGATCTATGCACTTATATTATTGATGCATGTTTAAAAAATAAAATATTTTCAGTTCTTCGGAATGTGAGTTACAAGGAAACCCAGCTGCCGAGTCTTGAGGAAAACACGCCTACAATTATACGAAAATTGATCGAAAATATGCTGAAAAGAAGCCCTAATATGGTAAAATATCCATTATATTCTTATAAAATAATAATTATAAATTATTCCCATACATGTATTTCCCAGTTCAACACTCCAAACTAAACCCAAAACTGATTTCACAATTTTATTAGAACAACCTTTTTTGCTGCAAATTCAACATAGCATACGCAAAATTAGACATGTAGTTTCATATTAAATTATTTTTATTTATTTATTTAATTATACGCCCTTGGGCTTTTACATAGAATTTTAGAACAGAAAATTACATATACATAATCCATGAAGTAATGTTAAACTATATTTTTAAAATGTTTAACAATAACATAAAATAGAAAACTAGAACAATATTATAATAGAAATCATTAAAATTACATTATCCATGCTACTATAATTAATTGTAGGATTCATCAAAGTGCTGGTATAGATGACGTTTTATTTTATAAATGGAGTCAGCAAATATATCAACAATACCTTCAAACTTGTTGCCAGATCATGTATTCTATTGATTAGCGAGTGTGACTGATAGTTGGTTGTGTACGTATTGCAGAAAAATGTTACATTTTGTCTTGTGTTCCTCGTCAGCACGTTTAGTGTTAAACCAATAATTTTTCACACTTAAAAATGTGTATCTCTATAATTTCTTCAAAATATTGGTTGCGGCGTCACTGTTAATAAATGGTTTAAAAATTACTTTATTATAAGTATTCTGTATATTCCTGATGAGGAAAGCATCACTTTCGAAACTGAAGTGCTGATTACAAAGTAATTTTTAATTCATTTATATGTATCTCTTTCTGTTTTCAGCGTTTGTCTGCGGAAGTGGCCTCCAACATTTGCCAGCTCTACCTGTGGGCCCCTTCCTCGTGGATCCGATCCAACTGGATGCCCAGCAACCAAGAGGTAAGCAGTAAAAGGCCATATTCGTAGCTTATTCCTGTGTATACAAAATAATATTAATTACATACAAGAATTGCGTCTGTACTACCTTGATGTTTCAAACAAAATACAACTGTTTAACACTTTACTTAATATCGGCTTAACCTATACCTATTTAAAAATGTATTTTTTCACAATTTACGTAGCATAAATAACTTTAAGAGAACAAGTTTATTGTCCTTGGTAGATTTTCTTGGAAAGTCAAACGCTGTCTCATATGCTATACTCGTAAATCCCATACACGATGGAAGTCTGTATTTCGTGTAACATTCTCCTATTACTTTGATAAAGGACGTACGAGTATAATACTAAAACCTTCCCAAAACTCAACTTATGCAATTTGTAATTTATCCACATAATCGGTCGGTACTTTTTAACGTCATCCCCGTCTCCTTTTTGGAACAACTTTTTATTCTGGTGTTACTTTCTTCACGCAACTAGTGTCCTACAGTGTTTCTCTACTTACGCCCATCTGCTTTGGGTGTTTTCCTTTTTTTATGCCTTTAATTGGAGCTAAAATTTGCCAGTTGGAATACATCTTGGAAAACCTGTGTTCACTCCACTTGGGTGTTTGGAGCATTTCCTGTATATCTTTCTATATTGCTGTAACATAGATCACTATAATATATGATGTATATCGACATACTGTTGATAGTGCTGTTGCAACCTCTCCCTCTTTTTATGATTCGTTCACATAACAGAAAGAAAGGTTACGTCGGAGCCTCAGCTACGAGCTCGGATGTGCAAATGGTATCTTCTCATTAGAGCCGTTAAAGTTTGGTTTCTATGTGTTTAGAGTTTCACATCTACATGTTTTTTTTTTATTTTTGAGATAAAATAATATAGTGTTGTTTTTGATATTTTGCATAAACCCCTATTCATTTCATTGTAAAAACATATTATTGCTCTTATGCAAAGTTACCAATTTACACATCCGACATTGTTCATTGGAACCGTCGATATGTATATATTATTTTGAAAAATTTGCAGTGAGTCCTTTAAATAAATACAATATTTATCTTTGCAGATACTGCAATGGCTTTTTTGCCTCACAACCAAGGTGCTGTGTGAGGGCCGCCTCTCCAACCAGTCCTGTGAGGGAGACAGCACCCCCCTTGGCCAGGCTTCTCTATCCACCCCCTCCAGCCCCCGCACCGGCCTCATCACCAAGAAGTCTATCCGCAGGAGCCACCCGGAGTACATCCTCATCTCCAACTTCCTCTGCCGGGCGAAACTGGTTCAGATTAAACAGGCCATCTCCTGGATTCAGGCCAATAATGCTTAAAACCCTTAGGAGATCATATCGGTGGTTAACAAAAAAAATACCAAAACCAATACTTTTGGCTTAACACACTTGTGGCACATTTTTCGAAAAATCTACTGGTATTTATACCACGAAATCTGACCAAATAAATCATAAAATGCACATTTATTCCTATTACAAATAATACACATTAAAATTAAACATTATGTGTTATATATCATAATTTTCTTCGACAAGTCACCTACAGGCACCGTTCTGTACTACTTCAGCAGCCTCAGTCCATACTTGGAGTACATGCTCAAGTCACCACATCTGCTACTTTTCTATAAAGAGTAGTAGGGGTTCGCTACCAAGCACACCTCGGATCGTTGAGCTTCTCACTTGATCCCATAATATTTATTGATTTATACAAATGTTTTTTTCTCCTCATGTAAATTAACACTTAGCTTAGATAAATTAATTGTTAACCACCGATATGCTATTGCCAAGTTGTGAACTAATACACCATCACCCTATATATTTATATTTAATGAAACGATATACCTGTCGGCACTGTTCTTGTGATCTGAGTGACCTCACTCACAATAGGTCCCTGGTAAATCGATCTAGTAGCCTAATATAGAAAGCAATAATGGTGAGTTTTTGTTAACCGTCACAGATCAATCTGAAAATATATCCTAATTGCTCAGGGTGTGATACGGGCCTAGTTCTATAACATTATACATGCACTGATTGTAATATGTACGTAACTATTATCGTATCATGCTTATTTATTTTTTTATTTTGAATGATGAATTATTTAGGTTAGTTTTGCAAAATAGAAACGTTCAATCAACCTGTCTGCTTTGTGTTATGTGTTGAAATATACAGATGGCTACAGACTGGAAAATCAGAAACTAAAGGAATCTAAATTAACCTCTAATTTTTTTCCGTTGAAATATACAGCACGGCCCATGGTGGAAAAAAAAGGTGTAATGGAATTTAAATGAGCCTCGAATTTTATTTGTGGTATATTCATAGCCTAATAGTATGATTAAATATGGAATCAAATATGTTCACTTCTCTCTATGTATAAATATACACAACGTAACCACTGTTTCCTCAGAAAGTGAAACTTTTCAAAATTAATTTATAAAATTTTGCATACACAACATTATAACTAGACTTATACTTGTCGGACCTTACGTATTATGTATTATATGTAATACTATTGGAAGCTTTTCAGTATTTTATTATAGAAAATTGCATGCTTATGAAATTATAAAAAATATTAATCATTTGCTCAAAATGCATATTTCAAAATGTATGCTTGGAGTAATACAAGTAGAGATGCATTATTGTGTAGTTGTGTACTGAAATGCTTATACACATTGATTTTATTGTGAGAGTTGAAATAAAATATATTTTATTATTATATACCAGAAATTATTCGTGAGAATAATTAATTCACGATTCTTATTGTACTTAAGAAAAAAGAGTTTATTTTTGTGTCTGTAAATAATATTAATAAAATAACCTAAATTAAAAAGTTTTTTTTCTTCTGAAAGTTTTTATTAGTTTCGACCCTACCATTAAGTGCAAAGACACGTGCACCAGTTGGCCGGCCGGGTTAGTGCCAATGTAAGTCTGTCACCTTGTATATCATGACTAACAAATATGCACCGGCCTTCGAAAACCCGGCAAAACCGGTGCGCGTGTCTTAGCACTAAGTCTGACAGATATTATAAGAACGATGAGCATGCAACATTCAACTTCGAAGAATATTGCTGCCAACCTTACGAAGCTTTGTAGTTGGATATGACGATTAATAATTATTTATTTATTATATTATATACGCCAGTGGCGGCTTGTGACTTGAGTGAGCTGGAGCAGTGGTCCCCGACCTTATTGTCACTGCGGACCGGTCAACGTTTGATAATTTTATCGCAGCCCGCCGTGGGGGGGTGGAGGGGGACACACATTGAATGTTAATATTTTAGATTGTTTTAATTTTAGTTGAATCGTGTTTAAACATGCCTTCAAAATAAAATACAGTTACACCAAAAAATGCATAAAAACATTTAACATTTTAACTTACTAGAATGCTAAATAAATGAGAACCCTGAGCTCGTTTCTTTGCAACCAGATAGATCTGAGGGTAATAGGAGATAATGACACTCGAAACGTGTTGCTTATGTTCAGTTTATTCCGTTGTTTTGTTTTGGTTGCTGTCACTGCAGAAAACCCCGCCTCACACAGATTGGATGTCGGAAATGGCCATAGGGATTTAAGTGTTGTGGTGGCATTCTCAGGGTATTCCTCCATGACTTCCAGAACACCGGCAGAGTTGTTGTCTCAAACGTAGTTTTAAGGCTGCCGTCATTTGCAAAATCCAGCAGCTGATCTTCTTTCGCAAGCCTGCTAGATTCGCCTTGTTTGTTGACAAATTTTTAAGCAGGCCCTTGGGCGGCCTGGTACCATTCGATCTACGGACCGGTACCAGGCCGCGGCCCGGTGGTTGGGGCTCACTAATCTAGAGTACTAAGATTGAAAAATACGACATTATTGATGTTGTTTTAGCTGAAAATGTTTTTTTTTTCTTTCTAAATTTCAATTTTTTGTGAAGATTTTGATTGCAGGTCATCACGAACAATCACTGATATACGCTCTATATGGGCTTTTACATATATAGTTAATTACAATAGTCACACAGGTGGAAAACACATCACAGTAGGTACATAGATAAAACAGATAGCCTTCATGGAATACAACTAAATATTTAATTTGTCTCACAAACAAATGCAGGAATAACCTAGTGTAAGTACCATTCCAAATAATTAGCTACCGAGATGAATATTCAAAGCATACCTCACATTCACTGATACTTATACTCTATACATATATTATTTCTAATTTTGAAACTGTCAATTCATGGTGGAATTCCATATTAAAATATTTTTTTTTTATTAAAAAACCTTTGTAACTTTTTTCTTATATAATTTAAAAAAAAAACCCATAGATTCAGTAAATAAACACAATGTAATCCGTCTTCCAGAGGGTAATAAACCATCCCGAAAGTAATTTTTAAAAACATAATAAACAGTACCGTCAGCAATAAAATAAATTTCAAATAATAAAAACAATATTAGAAAGCAGGGGACTCACTCCCGACATCTATGCTATATATATATACCATAGATTTAGTATTCATTGTCCCAGTCTGAGGATGCCCGTGATAGGACGAAACCGGTCCGGTCGAAAATAAATAAGTGGAAAAAAGTTACAAAGGTTTTTTAATAAAAAAAAAATCATTTTTCTATACGCATATCTTAGTAATTGTTGAGGATGTGTGCAATAATCGTCTGTATTTGTATTCCGAGCAGTTGAACATATCTACTGTGTCTGAAAATGTATTACTTTCTGCGTGAAGTCTAGGTACAAGATAATTTTTGATTGACTCAGTCCTGAAATTATTGTTACAATTGAAGTTTAGATCGAGTAGTTCTATTTGGAATATTAAATTTAATTACGCTGACTATATCAGGGTTGTCTATAAAACCATTAACAATTTTGAAAATAAAAGTTACGTCAGAAACCTTCTATCTGAGAGTTTTAATAATTTTATGAACAGTTTATATAATTGTTGGGTTGGTTGGAAGAAATTGCCATGGTTTTTTTGTTCAAAAACTGCTGAGCACTCCGCATTGTGTGAGCAAGTGGATTATAATGGTGGAACCAATTATCTGTTTGTTTCCTGCAAATATTGAAGCAACCTTCTCAAATATTCTGATCAAATTCGCTGACATGAATTCCATGACGCTTCAGTCAAATCCACAAGTTCATCAATGGCCCGATGTGTCCAATGAATCTTGCCATATTTTCTGAAGCAAGGCCGGGTAAAAAACTTTCAGAACAAGGTTGATCATCGGTCGGAATTCCGCCACTTTGAAGATGGAAAACCATTAGTTAAAAAATCGTGTTTTACTTAGAGCACCTTGTTTGTAAGGTGTCTGTAACATACCAACAGTTTCTGCCGGATTTTACCACAATGGGAAAGAAAATTTCACTCCTTTTTTTTAAGATCAGCTTTTTTTTCTAAAGCAGAACAGACAATCACAGCAGGGTGCCGTCACTTAATGTTTTTCCAGAACAATTACAGTTGGAATTTTTAAAGCTCCAAATCTAACATTTTGTGAAAAAATTAGAAAAAATGTTTTCTTTTCCTGGTAAGTTACTGGAATTTGATTACAATTTAAATAAAATTAATATGAATTATTTTGTTTAAACCACTGTTTAATGTATAAATATCATTGTGCTATCTCTTAAATTATATTTATAAATTTATTAACGTAAATTCGAATAATAATTTTATTTTTTAAGCCTTGTTATTTTTTTTTAGGTTTAATTATATTAATAATAATTTATTTTTTTCTTATAATTTTAACATTTTTAATTAATTAATTACCTACTTTCATCACTTATTGTTGATTTTTGTTTACATTTGTAATTTTTCTATTCAAACATCATTATTTTCTATGTTTATCATTTGTCTTTAATATACTGTGTATCCCGATGAGGAAAGCTTCACTTTCGAAACATGTTGATATTTATATATTAAACAGTGATGTAAATAAAATCCTTCACATTAATTTTATTAATAATGACGCCACAAAATAACTACACATATATTTAAAATTTTAATTTCTGCTGGTTACTAAAATACTTAGCGAAAGCGTTTTGTTCTGGAATAATGTGAAAATCAGAAGAAAAGTTGCGGAATTCATCTGGTGTTCATATGTGTAGCAACACTAATGGAAACTAAATCATGGTATACATCCAAAGCCCTTATACAGGTGTACCACAAACTTTAACCAGTGATTCCTGAGTTTATTTGGAATAAAAAATATATGTGGCATTTTGGTCTCCGGTGATTTTTTTTTTTTTACCTTCAAACATAAAAAATCAGTAGTTATTGGACAGTTAGCGTTGGGGCGGTGGATTGTGCCATTACTCGGCTGAGTGATCAGTGATGACATGTGAAAGATTATGTATTTTTTTAATAATTTTTTTTTTATTTCACTCGAGATCAAAATGTCATCTGCATTTTTTACTCAAAATAAGCTCAAGAATCACTGATTAATGTTTTTTTTTATATGAATACCGCACAAGAGTCCCAACTGCTCCCAGCAGTCTGGAGCCAGCGAGACGATGGCATTCCCAATTGGGGAATGCTGTGAGACTGAAGGTATTGGGGAGGGGAAGGAGAAGGGGAAGAGGAAGGTGGGGAAATACCTGTTTATTCAGATCTGGTCACCAAACACGGCTAAAAGCCATTTCAAGCAACGTTCCAATTCTGAATGGTGTTCTTTCACCAGGGCGATACTTAGAGTATCTTCCACTCTGGAACATGCGCAAATATACTATATATTATTTTTAAATTAATTAATTGTTAAACAGCACAAATTAATTCAATAAAATTTACTTGTGACATTTTGCGAACCCGCGACCTTTGGATTCGCAGTCGAGAGCTTTACCCCTCGACCATGGAGGCCGTCAATTTAAATGTTT
This sequence comes from Halesus radiatus, assembly GCA_022606495.2. NCBI lineage: Eukaryota > Metazoa > Arthropoda > Insecta > Trichoptera > Limnephilidae > Halesus > Halesus radiatus. The sequence continues at coordinate 16,052 of JAHDVE020004703.1, read as the reverse complement.
TTTCAACAAAAATTTTCGGTGTGGAAGAAAACAATAAATGTCTAAAGCAGTATGGGAGAGAACAATGTAAGTAGGTTGACAGAAGATATTCTAGACATTTAATCAGATGGAACTAAAAATGTTCATCACAATGGCAGCATGAAGGTTATTGACTTTTTCAAGCGTTGCTTAGTAGCAGAATTTCGTGCGAGGAAGCTCGTGTCCAACATAGAATATGTTTATAAATGATTTTTTTTATTTTTTTTTATGTGATTACCGCACAAGAATCCCAACTGTCTGGAACTAGTAAGACTATGGCATCCCCATTGGGGAATGTTGTGAGGCTGAAGATAGCAGGGAGGGGAAGGAGAAGGGGGAGAGGAAGGTAGGGAAATACCTGGCTATTCAGATCTGGTTACCAAACACAGCTAAAGCCATTTCAAGCAACGTTTCAATTCTGAATGGTGGTCTATCACCAGGGCGACACTAAAAGTATATTCCACTCTGAAACGTGTGCAAATATAATATATATTATTTTGAATGAATTACTTGTGAAACAACACAAATTAATTAAATAAAATTTACTTGCACACGCTGGGATTTGAACCCGCGACCTTCGGATTCGTACCCCACGACCACGGAGGCCGTATGAATAATATATGTCGATTTTGAAACAATTGTGACCACGTACATTCAGATTTGTGGTTATGCCTCACATTTAAGTTTGACAGTTTATTATTTGTAAATAAACAAATAATAACATCCACCGGAAAAACATCATAAGTAATTAAAAAATATATATATTTATTCTTTTTTTTATTGTAATCTGAATTATATACATTTTTATTCTGTTTAATAAATTTAACATGACGTGAAATTACTAATTTGTTTTATTTGAGTGATTCGCATACTGTAAATTCAATTATCTCAATAAATACATCACAGCGCCTTTGAGGTGATTTGTGATTTTTCACAAAAACGGTGGTAAACAAGTCATCCAATTATTATTATTATTATTATGTAATCTCATCGTTTCCTCCCGAGACTCTTCATATATGAGTATTTTGAAAGAATAAATGTTAGTAATGAATTACAATTTCAAATGAATATTCCCTTATTTCTAATTTTGAAACTGTCAATTCATGGTGTAATTCCATATTAAAATGATTTATTTTTTTGATTAAAAAACCTTTCTAACTTTTTTCATTCCTTTTTTAGTATTCATTGTACCGGTCTGAGGATGCCCGTGATAGGGTGAAACCGGTCCGGTCGAAAATAAATAAGTGGAAAAAAGTTACAAAGGTTTTTTAATTAAAAAAAAAAAAAAATCATTTGAATATTTCCTTGTTTAGAAATAGTGATAGTCGTTACAAGGCATTATTTTCGCTATCAAATCAATTATGACGAGCAAGAATTCACAACTTCATAACTTTATTTCAAAAGAAATAATACAACCCCGAGCAAGGACGGGTACACATCAGCTAGTAGTTGATGAATTAAACATTATGTTAAAAACGACTAATGCTATACTGATAATAGACTAAATTCAGTACAGTAGTAGTAGTTACATTTGTTCCCTGCCGTAGGCGGCTTTCGGTCGTCCAACTTGGCGTGTTTCCAGGTAATATCATTATTACATTATTATAATACAAAGTACTTTCCAGATACAGATTGGTTCGGTGGCCGAACAAGACACGATTCTCCGATCGCAAACAAACTTATCACAAAGCAATCGAAATTAACATTTAGATAATATTAAATAGGTACATTTATTCGTTAATTTATTACCACCGTGTAAAGCATTTTTTACCGTTTACGTTTGTTTGTTTATTGTTTTATGGAAATTTACACATTCGCAGAAGTATTTTATGACGTTTTAACCAGTTACACATCCGAAAATAATATGGCTAAATGTAAAATCTCGATACAAACAGACAATTCGAAGCAAATAAATATTTATAATTTCTTAAAAAGATTAGTATTCACTTTGTGGAGTCAATATTAATAAATGAATTAAAAATTATTTTGTATTCATCAATTTATTAATATACGCATATCTACATGTTTCGAAAGCGATGCTTTCTTCATCAGGAATATATAGAATACTAAAAAATAATAATGTCAAGTATACAGACAAATGATAAACATAGAACACAATAATGGAAGAATAGACAAATTATAAACATAAACAAAAATTGATTAAAGTAGGTAAGTAATTAATCAAAGATGTTAATAAAAAAAATATTATAAAACATTGAATAATAAATTTATATTAGAAATTGAAAAAAAATATATTTATATTATTGTTTGGATGTGTTGCAAGAACTGCCATAAAAAATGTAGCTGCAGTTATGCAAAAAAATTTAGATACATTTGATGTAATAATGTCAAACAAATTAATTAAGGGTCACAAAATGTGGGTCATGTTTATAAATATTTTTCACTCTCTTTGACATTTATGAGAGTGCAAATATTTTCGTGCCCTTTGGCATATTGTTGTGTTCGCATTCTATCCATTACATAACAGTTTAAAAATATGAATTATGTCATCTTCAATTATTTCCAATTCTTAGGAAAATCTCACTTTGTAGGGGGGCATCTACGAATTGCTCGTTCAGAGTTGATGTGACCAATGATGTAAAATATACTATTGAGCTGACCATATATGTCTACATCGATGGTTGTACATATTTATAACGTGTTTATTTGAAAATCAGCTGACTTAGACCACTTTTGATTCTAAAGAAAAGATATGTTTAAAATACTACAATAATGTAGTTTGATATGGAAATCTCATTATTTTATCCCGATTGATAACAATGGCTAATGATAAACACAAAAGTATAATATTTAAATGTTCGATAAATTATTTCGATTACAGGAAATACTCATCTGCATTTAACCCGATAATGGATGAAGGTTAATATATGTTCCATTTAGTTCACAAACTAAACTGTATATATTAAAATAATTTGCTCAATATCCAGGCTGATGAAAGCAAAGCTTCACTTTTTTAATAAAAACTTTTTATCAGTTTAAGATTTTTTTTTTTGAAATACATGATTTTAAATTCTGTTGCGAATATTGTGGTGGAACATTTACATAACGTTCATAATGTATTTTTATTTATGATTTATAATTACGATTCATACATAATGTTAGGTTTTGTACTGATTTGTATGGTCTCTAATATACTGCAGTGGTAAGTAAAGACACAGTATCTTCCTTAGGAGTCTCAAGGAAGATACTGTGTTTTTGCTTACGACGGCAGTATACAATGCCCATTCTCACACACTAGAAAATTAAAATAAAATAAAACAAATTCCTAAGATTTTAAAATTTTTAACTAAATATACCGAGAGAACAATTAAACTACGCCTATCTGTGAGATTAATGAACCTATTAAATTTGAGTGATAGGAGAATTATTTTAAATACAGTTTTGATATTTAACAAATTACGTAAAAAAATTGACAACCCTGATTTACTTCAGCTAATAAACATTCATGTACCGGCCAAAAGTATAAGATCAACATTCCCGTTGTAATGCAACAATACTGCAACGGCCGCACAATTTAACACTCCGTTACATAACATTCAAAACTTTGGTAATATATATACTCGTATATAGACGCATATCACAGATATATGGAATGTATCGCTGTTATAATACAAACATGTACTCACAAACTCATTTATTTGCTTTGATTACTCACTGTGGATGTTCTTCTGTAAATGTATTACTTACCACATAATATTATCTATAACATATATCTACTTATTAAATATATTTTTCATGTATAGAAATATTATAAACCATTTAATTTTAATTTTAATAATATTTTTTCTTTTACCAGTCCTAATTTTTATATATCTTCAATAGATGCTTATTCTTGCTTTGTTGTTTAGAGGTGTTCTTGAAATTAATCTTTGTTATTTTTTATCTTTGTTATTATACACTCATAAGGGCTCTTTATTGCTTACATATTTTTCACATTACATTCTATATCTATGTACTTTATGTCGTACTATGTAAAAGCAAAAAGGCGTTAATGATTCAACAATAAAACAAGTAATGCTACTTGTCTTAGTCTCATGTAACGGGTGTTGTGCGTAAATTGGATGCTCATAAATACGAGATTTATTGTTTTTAAAATGAAAGTGAAGCCTTTAATTATTTTTGAACAGAAACATTCACTACTTTTGTCTGCTGTTTTGAAGTCGCGTTTGGAAACGTGTTTTTATACGCGTCAAACGAGAAAAAACACAAGTTCATTATTTGTTTTACTCTTTTATGCTGATTTGTTATTGTTAACCATCGTCAGTGATATAACGAAAAACGCCCTGTCACACAAGTTAGCACAAGTAGCAACGTTCAACCAACCCCTACAATTTCGTGATTTCTGCGTCACGTTCTTGTCATGCAATCGGTCAACTTTTAAAATGCAAAAGCAGCTAATCTAGCAAAATAAAACACAATAACTGTGATTTATGAATAGGTACGAATTGTGTCTGTTCAATAGACAAGATAGGTAAGTGGGCAGGTTTGTTTATCTTATATTTATTGTATCTAACTAACGAAGTGCCAAATTCATCCTCTGAACTAACTGACCAACCGTTCCGAGAAAGAATAAGCAAAGAGGACAGACCGACATACAACACACTCTGTCTCGGCTGGTAGAATGACTGGCAGACACACGCTCCTTGCTTCATTCACATGCATGCATCATGTCTCATACGTACTCTTCTGACTCTAGAAATGACCGAACTCGACTTATTCCTTGAGACTTTTTTCTACCATTTCCATCGTATTATGCCAGCGACATTGAGATGTTTTTTTTCACAAAATCGGCGCTATACAAATCATCCAATTATAATTATTAATATTAGATAAATAACATCGTATCTTTTTTCATTCCAATATGTTACATAATACATAACGCGTCTATTGTAGATTTGTAGAAAATCGGTTGCTTCGGTTGAAAAATTAATAATGAATAACAATCGAGCGAGGGCGCTGCGCTTCGCCATCCCCAACCACCGCGAACCGTCCTCGTCGCCGTCGGATGGTACGGGCCGCTCTACCCTCCGTACCAGGAGCTATCGCGTACATCTTTACCTGCGCTGGCGCTCGCAGTCAAACGTCTTCCTCTTCCAACAGACAACAGAACTAGCTCCCGCAGCAGATCGTAGATTCCCCGATTAACCGCCCCGATTAACTGTTGATATGGCTCGCCACGCCAAAGTCCCTCGCAAAACTACCAAAAGTGACGAAACTAGTTCCAACAGTGAAAAGTATACGAACGGTGAACTACGCGAAGATGTTGTTTTAAACAACTTGATAGCAGTCGCGAAGATTCTCAAGATATTTACCGAATACCGAGAAGATGGAAAGGCGAATAGGCAAATATACGTTACGGGAAGAGTAGGGTCGGAAGATCATTCGGGAACTTATGTCATCACAGAAGAGCACACTCCTCTCGAGGAGTACCTCCGCTCCGATGAGTTCTCAAACAAGTCGAGTCTCCGGACGTTTGAGACGCCAAGCACCATGTTCCCTTTCATCGCAGAGTTCCTCAACACGATTCAGAGGAAATATGAACAATTCAGTGACAGTGCCAAGAGACCATTTGAAGCTTTCTGGATTGATTTAAAGGACTTAAGCAAATCCGGAGAAATTGAAATTAAACAGCAATTCGATTTAGCTTATTCTATGCAGCCCCCATTTCAGGATTACAGGCTTAACAAAGCGACTCAGTGCGACGGGAAATTAATTTCTGATACCGTTTTATCGGAATCTATCTCTTTGGGCGACGTACAGAGATTAAAGCTAATAAAAGATTGTGCAAAAAATGTAATCGATGAAATATTAAAAGAGGCGTCATTCCTTACCACTTTTTTTCCAAATACTATAAATAAATCTTATTTTCCTGATGACGGAATTAAAACTGCTGAAAAAATAAAGTTAATTTCTGATAGAGCTCGTAGCAAAAAAACATTTTTTGATTTACCGATGAACTCGGCGCATCGTGCTGTCTGCGACTCGCACTTGATGCATGATCATGCTAAATCTTATTCATTCCCTACCACTCCTTGTAAGTGCTACGTCCGAAGAAATCCGGTGGAGAGTGTTGATGTTAAGTCATTAGAAGCCAGTGTAAGTGGGAACGTTATGCCGGCAGAAAGTGAAATGCTTGTTAGAAAATATCAAAGCACTGACATTGAAAATGATGGGAGATTGCCGCTGGAAGTCCCGGCGGCGGCCGCTGCGGCTGGTGGAGGGGAAGGGAAGGAGGTCAACCAGCGTGACGGGCCCCGCGCACCGCCGGCCGCGCACGCCGAGTCCGTGCCCGCGCACTCCGCAGCCCGCACTCACCGCGCACAGAGCCTTGCGCCGCGTACTCTGCCCGTCCGCGATCCGCGCAACATGAGGAACATTGACGAGCTCGTCGGAGCTTCGAACTGTGATCCCGTGCATCGCGACCCGGACCCTATAACAGTGACGGAAAGTGTTCAGAAGATAAACCTTCCCGAAGTTACGATGGATAATTTTTGTAGTGATGTGAAAAAAATTACTAATGGATCAAAATCCTTAGATTTTTTTAAAAGTGACGAATTCAACTCAATCGAACCCGTGAAAGTGAGTGAAGTGAATAACAGTGCATACGTTAGTGGTGTCGCGCGCAAAAATAAGATGAATGGCGATAACATCTCCAACGGTCTGCCGGATCTTATAGACGAAAAAGAAAGCAATAAAATCATCGACAGGGAGTCCTCGCGCGACAATATCTCGGGAAAGCGCGCCCCGGAAAAGTTATTCGTCGAGTTTGAAAAAGTAGTTGGCGGGGAAAAGTTGCGAGAAGTTGGCGCAACTGCGCGCAGACTCGTGGGAAAGTGGAGGGACGCGCGCCGGCGATCAATCCGCCGGACCGCCCCCCGCGCGCGCGCCGCCCAAGCCCTGCGCCCCACTCGCCCCAGTTGCGTGCTGCTGAGGGTTGTGCCGGCTGGTCCGTGCCTTCTGCTGGAGGTATCTACGCCCGACTCCACTACGACACAAAGTTTTGAAAACAAATTATTCTCATTGCATGACTTTTGCATATGCACGCATCGAACCGCCCACGCCTCCTGTGGCTCGCCAGGCGATTGTTTAGAGAGGATTAACCGACAATCTAAGTTTCAAAAACTTGCGCATATTAGCGCCGACGAGTCTGTACTGAAAAACGAAAGTGAAATTTACTCGCGAGTCCCTTACCACGAGGAAAAGTTTCATGAATCAAAGTCACTTTTAAATTTCAATTTTGATCAGTTAAAAAAAGTTAAAGAAGTTTCCGATGGTTTTGACACTATCCCCAGTTTGAATCACAAACAAGTTAACAGCAAAGTTTCATACGTCGCGGAGCCTGGTAAAGTACCTGAATCTTATAAACATCTTAAAGACTTTTGTGAATCGAATCAAACTGAATATTATATTCCCATAAAGAATGAGAGTTTGTCTGATAAAACTTTGAAATTATCTGATAAAAACTGTATTTGCTCTTGCCATTCTGATAAAAGTGTTTTGAGCAGCCCTACAAATTTGCAGTCTCCTTGTCCCACTGACAATAACTTGCCGATTGTTAGAGAACCTCTTCTTCAATCTCTAGAAATAGTTACTACAAATAATCCCGAGAGAAGTGAATTTTCAGATTTTCTCAGTAGCAAAGTTCTCAACAGTTTTGAAATCAGTTCTAGATTGAAAAGATTAGAGGAAAAATTAAAGAATTCCGTCGAATCATTAAAAGAAGATGCTATAGATATTGAATCAAATTTTATTAACTCTCAGGTGGAGAATAACACTACTAATTTACCTGAAGCCATACACGAGGACTCGACTTACTTCGAAGAACATACATTCCGAACAGACACTCATCACTTCTTTAATAAAGAAACAAACAATTTTGACAACAACAATTACTTGGATAGCTTTGGGCAAATAAATCGTGACCTCAACATAAGTGAATATTGCACCGAGTCTTTAGATAGTGATTACGCTATCGAATGTCCAACTAAGAAGCTGTTCAGAGAAGGTAAGAACTGTTTTGAAGAGGAAAACCGTGAACTCACAGAGAGCAGTGACAAACTAGAAGTCGATACGGACTTGTGCAGTGACGAGGAAACAGGAGAACTCGAGGAATTCGAGCGACAGGAACGTTGGGCATCTAACGAGGAGTACTTCTCAGCCAACGCGGACCTCTTCGCCGGCAGCTCTTGCCAGTTTACGGCCAGTGATATCTCCCGGCTCGAATTGGGCAGCGCGGCCTCCGAAGAACGCCTGAAATGTTACGACGAACTCTGGGATAGTTCAGATTCGCTGTCTAGCGTGGACGAGGAAACAGTGGCCAACACGCACGCTAACGGCAACATGAGGGGCGAGCAGCCCGCGCGGCCTGATCGGCGCCACAACAAGGACGCCAACAACCTAAAGTCTTTGCTCAAGAAGGCTTCCAGGAAAGGAAAGAAGAACCGCGTGATCTTTAACGAGAATAAGAACGAGTTCTTTGAGGCGGATTATATAATTTTAATCCGTGAAGAGTGTCAGTACGATGAAGAAAGTGACGAGGGGGTGTGCACGTGCAGCCAGCACGAGATGGTGCGACTGTGCTGCTCGCAGGAGGAGGGCGAGCCCACGCTGAGCCCGCCCGAGGGCTACAAGGACCCGGGCCTGTTCCGTCCGGACGGCAGCCTGCGCGAGCAGGGCCTACTGGCGGGGCCGGGCGGGCTGCTGGTGGCGGAGGCCGGCGGACCCGTCTTCTCCCCGCAGCACCTGCGCCAGCTGCAGCTCATCCAGCGCCTACAACAGGAGCAGTTGCGCCGAGCGAGGCAGGCTCTCCAAGGTGAGTTTCCATTCTGCCTTTTCCATTCACACTGTTGCCTGTGAGAGCATCTTGTCGTTGAGAGCCCCACTTCTCTCCCAGTTGTTGTTTACCTCTACGTTGGAGATCAGCTTCTTATACTTTATTCGCGATGGTTTAAGTTAGCCAGGTAGTTCAACCAGAAGTATTCACGGTCGGATATTTGCCTTCACACATGAGACACCTTCTGGAACACGTATCTACATTCAAATAGATGATACTAATACTTTCAGCCCATTTATGCGTTCACCTTTATTTCATCCCTTTAAAGGTTCATTTAATTAACCAACAATCCATAATATCATAAGTATAAGTTTTTGTTTAAAAAATACAAGAATTTCAAAACAAACACATAAAAAAATAAAAACGAAATTTGTGCCGTTTCCTAAGAATAAACTCTTTGACGAGTTTGCAGCTGATTAATTTATAGAAAACTGGGGCATTGTTACCTATCAGTTTAAATTAATTTAATAACTAAGGAGAATATTGACATTTCAATATCTTAAAGCAAAATGTACAAAAGTCCTCGTTTTTACTTTTCCACATTACTCCATTGGCTAAAGGGTACCGAACTTTGTGAATGTGGACATATTCAAACAGGATATATCGTAGAAGAATGGTACATCTGTGCTGAACCAAGTGACTCCCGATGCCGTCGCTGGCTGAATAACCTCAGCACCCCACTATGACCTCCGCTAACTCTCCTCCACCATACGAAGAAGAAGAAAAATAGCTATATTCTTCAACTTCGGCTAAAACTATGTTATAATCATCTAAATTTCAGAAGATATTTCCTATTGCGGGTTTTAATAAAAATTCAATTAGCAGTAGATATGTACCTACTTGTTGACCGCAAACTAAAGTATCGGTAGGATTAGGCAGAGAACTGGAAGAACATTTTATCGTTTAATCTTGCATGGTAATAATTATGTATACCCCGCTTTTAAGATATTATCAACGTTGTTGTGACAGGGTTCTACCTGCTGTTGTTATAAAACCATTTCAAGCTAACATATGCATTCTGAAATCTGACCTTATGTGTCCTTTGTTTTTTTTTTTTTTGATTTTATAAACCTTTAAATGACAAGGTTCTAACTGCCGATGTTATAAAATCGTTTCAAACAAAAACCAACTTTCTTACCTTATATTTAATAATAATAATAATAAATAAAAAAATTATTGTGAATAATTTATTTTACATATCTTTATTTTTAGATGTTATATAATATTAGCAATTGACAAGAGGGTTACTGCTCAACTATACATTCCGGAGCCCGGAGTGGAGCTGGTTTTCAACAATGCCTCTAGAAATCTATGAAAAAATTATGTTCCTTGAATTTTTAGATTTTTTTAACCTTGTTAAGACAGGGTTCTAATCGCCAAGGCGTTATTATAAAATCATTTAAAGGGTAAAATATGTATTCCGACCTCAAATTAGTACTGTGTTTTAGATTACAGGTATTTTTGAAACTAACGATGAACGAACTAGCTTTAATGTTTAATGGACATATTCAGGAATAGCTTTTGGAACTTAGGGTGAGTTAAAGCTGTTATGATCTAGCATAATATGAGATCTTCTAGTTCGTATTATATAAGATTATTCGCAGGTAGATTAGAAACGCATTGTTTTTTTTGTCAATAATTGGGGAAGGGAATAAGATGTGGAGGAGAAAGCTACGGAAGTACCTAGCTATTCAAATCTGGTCACCAAACATGACTAAAGCCATTTCACCAGGGCGATGATGAGAATATCTATCACTCCGTAACGTGCCGTAGATATGCCATAGATTATTTTATGTTATTTCAATGTAACATAAATATTTGCCAAAGCCGGGATTCGAAGCCGCTACCTCTGAAGTCGTAGTCGAGGTTCTTAACCGCTCGATCACGAAGGCAGTCGTTTTAAAAAGTAGTTCAGTCTGTCGATAGTTCCTCTTGTACTAGTATTTAAAAAAAATCATATATTGTTTTCTTTTTCGATGATAGCAGACTGAATGCTGCAGAAATGAGATCCCTGAGGCGTATGCATTAAAACCACGAATGACCGTATTAAATGTGGGGAGATCTGTAATGAATGCACGGCTGATGTAAGCGTAATAGATAAGATTAAGAAACGGACGCTTAGATGGTTTGTTATGTAGAGCGGACGAATGAAGAATGGACTCGGATCTGTCAAGAGTCAGAATAACAGAAGAGTATGTATGAATGTGAATGAAGCAAAAAGGCGACGGTCTATCCTCTCTGTCTACCCTGCAGTGAAGCGGGTGATGGTTACTTAGTGAATTGAAGTAGCAGTAGTGAACATCATGACGTGTGACATTATATCCTCTTGTTCGAATGTATCTGGTTGGGGACCGCCATTAATAATTAGCTGGATAAATAGCTATGGACGAACAAGACGGTGCATAATGTTTTTCACTGGGCCTCGTGTGTGTTGGTTATGAGATTGTAATTAATAAGGAGGGCTTTGAAATGTGGGACGCGCACCGGACAGCTTGCTAATAATGTCTAGACTTGTTAACTCAAACCAGAGCCTTACATTTTTTTGTACCAGTCTAAATAATTTTTGTGGGACTTTACGAAAAAATACTTCGAACTAACTAAATGACCATCACGCCATTTAGCCGCAGGGGTACGCAAAGAGGACGGAGCGCCAAACAACTCGATCTTGGCATACACTTCTTGCTTCATTCACATTCTTACATTCTCTTCTATTATTCTGACTTCCGACAAGGCCCTACTCAAGTATTTGATTCATTTGATCGTGCCATGTCTTCCTCTGGCTTCCCCGGCTTCTTCTTCCATTCACATTCGAGTTATATATTCTCCTTATGCAACTTTCTTCGTTCATTTGCCCTATATGCCCAAACCAACTAAGCGTCCCTTTCTTAATCTTACTCATTACGCTTACATTATTTACGAATCTCAACATTTTTCACACGATCATACATGGTTTTACAGCACACTCGCCTCAGAGATATCATTTCTCACACAGCCTCAGTGTCGTACATCAGCGCTGGTATCATCACTCTATTGTGGACTGCGAGCTTCGCTTCTTTGGACAACTTTTATAAACTTCGAAGATTATAATTTAATATGTCCAACATCATGGACTACCTAAACCTTGTTAAGGCTTTGACTTGAATGTTCTCTCAAATGAATATATTTGTTATTGCTTTATTCATGTGGTATATACGAGTATGTGCTGTTATTTTTTTCTGTTTCACCTCATTTCGTGTTGCTTATTTTGTGTAATTGGACAATGAACGGAAAATAAAAAAAATGATTACAGAAGAACGCTTTTCAGGTATCACGACCAGAGTTGAATTAAACCCGGTACCTATTTAAACAGATGTGACACTTTTCGTAAAACGGCAAAAACGTTTCGATATTTCAAGTTCGATAAACGTATGAACTTGTCGTCCCTTTCTCGTTAATAACAGTGGGTATGCGTAAGCAAGAAAAAATACTGTTTCTCAATGACCTTTGGGAAGGACATCACTGTCAGAAGTAAGTGCATATGCACCAATATGCACAATCCCAAGTTTGTCTTGTTTCAGACTCTAATTACACGGTCTCTGTGACCATTTTGAGATAAATTTGTTGCGGTACGATTTAATCTAAATTTATTTGTCTGGTGATTAAAGTACATATTAATAAAAAAACATCTCACATCTTCTCAGAGTTTTACAAACTGGTTTCGCTCAAAACTTCAAGATTATTTATGTCTTACTTATTTATTTATTATATTAGATATGCCCTATATGGTCTTTTATATATTTAGTTAGTCACAATAGTCACACAGGTGCAAAACATATCACGGTAGGTACATAGATAAAATAGATAGTCTCCATGAAATACAACAACTAAATATTTCATTTGTCTCATCAACAAATACAGGAACAACATAGTGTAAGTGCCATTACAAATACTTAGCTACAGAGGCGAATATTCAAAACATACCTCACATTCACTGATACTTATACTCTACACACATATTTTAATAAGTGTTGAGGATGTATGCAATAATCGTCTGTTTGTATTTGTATTCCGACCAGTTGAACTTACCTACTATGTCTGAAAATGTATTACCTTCTGCGTGAAGTCTAGGTACAAGAGAATTTATTTATAATAATCTTAAATGACTCAGTCCTGAAATTATTGTTACAATTGAATAAAATTTTAGATCAACTAGTTCAAGTTGGAATATTAAATTTAATTAAGCTGACTATATCAGGGCTGTCTATAAAAACATCAATAATTTTGAAATTTAAAATTAGTTCAAAAACAAGTCTTCTATCGGAGAGTTTTAATAATTTTAGTTATTTCATTAAGCAATTGTAATTTATAGTTTCAATAGGTAATCCGAGTTTATAGTTAACATATCTTACTGAACAATAAGTGAATACCATGGAATAAGCCTTATGGCGAATGGTTTATTTTTTGCAGCACAATTATTTATCAAAACACAATATTTGCGGTGACCTACAAATACCACACAGAAAAAGCTGTGCAAATATCACGACGCCCGAACTCACCGATCGAATGTTTTTTTTGTGGGAGCAGTGACGGCTCTTTTTAGCGTTATTTATTTTAAGCTGAGGTTTTTATACTTATATTCATTTTTTGATATTTTTAAAAGTGAATACCGCATCTGCCCGAAGCCAGAGGGACTATGGAATCCCCAATGTTGTGAAGTACTTGGCACTTTGGCTAGTGCCATTTCAAGCAACAAGAATAGTCGCCTTTACTACTACTACTTTAGAAAGTTCTCTAAATATATCACATACATATTAATTAGATGAGAAATTATATAAAAAAAATTAAAAAATTATATTTAGCAACTACAATTTAATGCATTTTATAGCAGACTATCACTTTTTAAAAAAAATTTATTTATTTAAAACACGCACATTATTAAACAATAAAATGTAAGAAAGCTTTGACTACCCAACTGGGAACAAAGTCAAATTGACAAGTTTAGTTCATATTAAGTGCCACTGTACAAAAATAGAAGGGAAAAAAGCTAGTAATGATATAGTATGGTAATATTACAGTAACTCCACACAGGAGACTGTGAGGAAAATAATTTCCCTCAAGGCCTATACCATATTTGGGGATGCTGTGTGGAGGGTAATATAATATATCTAGATAGTACTATAATAATTAAGTATAAAGAGATGTGAAGAATAATACATAAAAAAACTCATGAACGTACTTACGAAGAGATGAGAAAAACAAATATTATAGAGTAAACAATTATGTATATGTGTTTGAGAGGTACTGGTTGATGATATGCGAAAAAAAACGTTTAAAATTGAGTACTTAAAAAAGATAATCTTGTTGAGTAATATTGATAAGTTTGAGTTACGTATCACTCAGCTTTTTGAGCCGACGACGACACTTAGTACCTGGCTATTCAGGACTGATCATCACGGCTAAAACTATTTCAAGCAATATGTCGGTTTTAAATGGTTGTCTTTCACCAGGGTGATACTGAGAGTATTTTCCACGCTGTATAATGGAAAATGTAGAAAAACGGTTTATTATATAAAATGCATTAAATAGGTGTAATACAGTTTTCACAACTTCTAATATGGGCATACTTGGCAGCCTACCTATTCCTCTGTTCGGGTCCGTTGCGTAACCAACTTCTTACGACCTCGATTCATTGACTGCTGGAACTGGAGTCTTGTCGCTGCGGGGCCTGCGGAACAATTGCCCATTTCGTATTGTTGCCTGTCGCATTGTACAACATACATACCTACACCTGAACACTTGAACCAACTCGACGCGAACACTATGCAAAACTCCGATTACAAAGACAATATTTGTCCTTTAAATTGAAAGCTGATAAGAAATTATGCCCGATTCCAATGCAGTATTGGCGGATTTTTTAATTTCTTACAAATTTATTGATTTATTTTATAAGTTTGGTACAGAGATTAGATTTTAAAATTTTTTTTCAATACCAAAATAGGCACATGCCCGTATTATGGTAGTCGAAGTTTGTTGTACACCTAAATATAAAGAATTAAAAACATATGATAACACGCTTAGAAATAGAAACAGAAGCATTTTTAAAACAATATAAATGCACGTTGAAAGAGAAGGTACATGTAGATATTTAGTAAGTATATTGGAAAAATCAAATAAAATAAGATAATACTATAATCATAATGATTATATTCCTATCTTATTTTATTTGATTTTTCCAATATATTTACTAAATATCTACTTTTACCTTTTCTTTTAACATGCGACTTATGTATTTTTTAAACTAATATATATATATATATATACTAAATAAAATATAAATATATTTTAGTTTAAAAAATAAATAAAAATATTTTAGTTCAATAGCAGATTGATTTAGCAATAGCAACAGGTGATTTTACGGGGTGGTTTGACATCACAAAAGGTGTTAAGCAAGGCTGCGTAATGTCACCGTGGTTATTCAATCTATACAATCTACAATTGAAAGAGGTGGGCTTGGGCGCAAAAATGAGTAGTCTGCAAGTTTGTTGCCTGTTGTATGCTGATGATGCGGTGCTGATTGCTAATAGTATAGAAGATCTACAGTCCCTCGTATCTAGGATGAACGAAGTATGTATGAAGAATGAGCTAATGATGAATGTAAGCAAGTCTAAAGTCATGGTGTTTGAAAGAGAGAGTACGAAAACAGTGTGCAATATAGTTGTGAATGATGAATACTTGGAGCAGGTCGATGAGTTTGTATATTTGTGAAGTATGTTTACGAGAGATGGAAAGACCGATAGGAATATTGAAAGAAGGGTGAATGCGGGAAACTCCACTAACGGAGGACTGAACGCGGTTAGCGCAAACAAAAAGTTGTCCAAAGAAGCGAAGCTAGTAGTCCACAATGGAGTGCTGATACCAACCTTGATGTATGGCAGTGAGGCATGGAACTGGCAGAGGAAGGATGAAAGTAGACTGAATGCTGTAGAAATGAGATCTCTGAGACGAATGTGTGGTAAAACCATGTACGATCGAGTGAAAAATGTTGAGATTCGTAAAGAATGCAAGGCTGATGTAAGCGTAGTGAGCAAGATTAACAAAGGGACGCTTAGATTGTTTGGGCATGTAGAGCGAATGAACGAAGAGAGGAGTGTAAGGAGAATATATGACGCGAATGTGAATGGAAGAAGAAGCCGGGGACGAC